>JAJOOO010006407.1:0-25416 GCA_029582685.1 Solanum piurae
GCCTTGGCAACTTGCTTGGCTAAGGTTGGGGTCCTCCTCGGGGACCCTTAGGATGGTCCCGGGGCGTCGTATTTGAACATTTTGACCCTAAAAATATTTATTAAGACACTAGGGTCACCTCCACTGATTTTAGACTCCAAACAACACATAAAAACATGCAAGACTCACTAGAACACACTAGCACGCAAACGACTAATTTTTGAACGTCTTGAACGTCTCTTTGACGTTTGACTTCAAACTCAACTAAACTGACCTATGAACTCATTTTCAAACATTTATACAAGTTTAGCAACTACTAACACGCATGTGAAGCTCTAATTATCCTATTTCATTTTGAGGGGCGTTACACTATGGATCATCAGTTTATTTTAGGGCCTATAGTGTCTGTTGTGGAACTCTTCAAGAAATTACACCTTCTTTGAAATTTGGTCTGCGGGTTTCTTGCCTACTTACAGTATCATTAATGGTCCATCAGTTCCTTCTATGCTTTGTGATTAGACATGCTTCCATCTACAAGATTTTAGCCTTTTTACGACACAAGTGACGCGTCAATGCCTTTGACCAACCATAGTTGACTCCATTCCTAATTTCTTACTTACCTATGTTTTATCCCTTTCACCGAAAACATCACGAAAATTCATCATATCACACAAAATGTGCTTATGATTTGCATTAATTTCTTATTAAAAAACATTATATGTGCATATTTCCCGGCACATCAACACCCCCGACTTAGAATCTTTGGTTATCCTCAAGCAACTCATTAGGAATTCATTAAACTATGCTTAATATCACAAAAAGACCAAGGGTCATTTGGTAGCGTGTATTAGAAACATAATGCATGCATTAGATTTGTGTATAACTAGTACCTTATTAGGTACACTTTTTGAGCTTACATATAATACACCCTAGTGTGTATTACTAATACATGAAAATTCATGATATTAGTAATGCAAAGGGTTTTAATGCATGCATTAGCATGATTGAAGACATAATTGCCCATCAAAAAAAAATTCCGCATCATTTCCACCAAATTTGTGAAGGGTGTTTATGTAAACACATATTTCTTTAGAATTATGCAATGCATGTTATTTGTAATACATCAAATCAAACACTATACAAATAATTATGTCAGCATAACTAATGTAAGCAGAACTAATACAAGCATAAGTATTATCATATTCAATATTATTCTTATACACCCTACCAAACGACTCCTTTGTCTACAATTGTAAGACCACACAAATTCTAAAACAAGATTCAAACCATAAGATGATTCCTAATTTTGCATAGGTATTAAGGTCAATTCTTAAGTTAGGGAAGTGTATTGGTTGTGATTTAGTGTTATAAGGAACCTCTAGCACTAAGTCAAGTTCAAAGTTTCCCTAGCGATTAATTTTGAATGAGATTATCCAAGGGTCAACTTCAAGTGAGAATGCCTCTTATAATATGAGGAGTTATGTTAGGCTCCACACCTACACCCTGACATTCCAAAAATGGACGTGATGACACTTGTTGATTCCCATCAAGACAAGTCAACCTCAACCCAACAACACGAAAGAAAAACGGAAAGTAAAAAAGAACAACATAAGAACAAAAAACTTATTCATTCTAATAAAACCCCAAAACCTAGTTGTCACGTCTACAAGCTGCAAAAGCATAAAGTGTCGAAATAAAAGATAATTACAAGTCTCAATGTCTATGTTTCTCAAATAGAAAAAAGCATAAACATAAAGGAAGAAGAGGGCCAACCGGAATGACAAGCAACTACCACCCAAAGTCCTTCAACAAACCTCAGGTATAAAATAAGAGCAATCATATGGAACCAAGTTCAGAACGTACACAAGTGTAGAAGCAAGAGGTGAGTACCAAATAAGACAGTACTCATCAAGCAACCAAATAAACAAGACAAAACTAGCTAGAAAACGATTACTCCTTTCATCCCAACCGAACCTCCTTAAACTACAACCTGAATAGAAATTAACCCAACCTAATAGTTTCACAATACACAACCCACAAGGCTTTATAGTCACAGTTCAACAACCAACATGTATCAAGTATGACAATCACAACTGTCAACTTGATCAATCACAACTATCAAGTTCATCAAAGCACATTAATCAAGAACACTGAATCCAAAATTCCAAGATTTATCATGCACAATATCAATCAGAACTCATGGGAACCGCCCATAGTTCATGATCTCATCGGTAATGATCTCGGCATCAATATCACTCGCTGGATATCATCTCAACATCCATAAAACTCACCGAAAATGACCTCGACATCAATAGCACTAGCCGGAAATGACCTTGGCATCAATAACACTTGCCATAAATGACTTCTGCATCAATAACACTCACCAGAAATAACCTCGGTATTAATATTTTTTGCTGAAAATGACCTTGGGATCAATAATCATCACATGCCTCATCACAATGTACACAAATTAATTCAACTAAACAATTTAACACCATAAGAAAGAGACAATAACTCAAGAGATTCAAGGCCACAATAATGTCATCAAAACATTTCATCATTCAACACATTAGGGCTCACAACAAGGCAACTTAAAAAATTATTATGATAAATAAGTTGCATTTTCATTAATCCCCTTTTATTCATTTAATATAAATCAAGTGGAATAATCGAACCCATCACCTCGTTTCCCTTCCCCCCCCCCCAACACATACAAATGAAGGGAAATATGCGATTCAACTAATTTTACAAGGTTTAGGAGATTACTTGCCTCAATATCAATCTAAAGTCAATTCACGACTTGAGTCTTTCCTTTCCGAACAATGTCAAAAGCCACACAATCTAATTCAATCAAGTAATCACAATAAGATTCCAGAAATAACAACACCCAATTCATACATTTACAAAATGGGTCAAATCAACTCAATAATCCAATTTTGAAAATGAGCTTTGACTCCAAAAATCTTTGCTTGTAAAGATTACCCTAGATATTTGAAACTCATTGGTGAAAACTATTTAGAAAAAGGATTTAAAATTCGTTCATAATCATCATTTTACTAAGTTCTTGGGTTCTTGAAAAAACCCCAATTTTTCATTCCAAAACCTTGATTTGAACACTCATAATCATAAATAATAATGGGTAAATGAAGATTTAAGATTATGAATCGTTACCCAAATATTACTTCTTAAAAGATTGTTTAAATTGCCACACTTAAGCTCCTAAAACTAAAAAAATGATGAAATGGGGTTGAAACCCCAATTTTTGGAAATTATTTTGTCCAGGGATTCTTCGTGAACTCACTATCCACAAACGCGGATGGACAACTCATAAAGGAGATATGCGAACGCGCGCTCAACTCCACGAACACGGAGGTCAAAACTTTGAACTCCTACGAATGTGGTCACCTCTCCACGATCGCAAAGAGTTGGCCTTGATCACACACCCAACTAAAAAAACATTGAATAAACCCTCAGGATTTGTTCGAAATCCCGTACACACAAACCATATAGGAAAATTGAATAGAATAAGTGTTCCAGACTCAACAGAACCATCAAAATATGAATCTGAGGACTCGTTGATCTGAAACTCGTGAAAGTTACAAGAAATGAACACAACACCTAAAAAGGTAAAATCAAGCTCCAGACCTCTATAAATTCACCCAAGTCCTCACATAGGACTATAATCATCCCCCAAATCCAACGGAACCCTCTAAATTCTGATTCGAGCATCTGAACCCTGAATATTGACCAAAGTCAACCCAAAGGCTAAAATTCCATAATTTTCCAATTTAGAACTTCAAATCCTCAAAAAGATTCCGAGTTTGAAACCAATAACTCCCATAGTCAAATTTCCACATTCTAAGATTGATGGAATCGAGAGAATTCCATTCCAACTCTCAAAACTCTAAAATGTACTGAAAACCACTTTTTTAACAGCTTAAGCCTTTCAAATTTCAAATTTCTCAAAATTCACAACTCTTAACTCAAATCTTGAAACCAATATGAAAACTCATTCAAAATTGACCCGGGGCCAATATTAGGAGTGGTAAAATGGTAGTTTTCTAAAAGTTTCAAAAAATGATCAACCGGTTCATTACATTATCCCCAACTAAAAACCATGTTTACCCTCAAATATAAAGCAAAAGAAAGTACCTGAAGCCTAATAAAGGTGAGTATATCTAGCACCCATATCAAACTGTGTCTCCCAAGTCACCTCACCAACATAATAGTGCTTCCAATGCACCTTCATTAACACAATATCCTTGTTCTTAAGCTTTTAGACCTGCCTATCCAAGATGGATATATGCTCCTACTCAAAGGACAAGTCTGGACCTAACACAACTGAATCAAGAGTAAGTACACGGGACTCATCCAACACGTACATCTGAATTATGGAGAAATGAAACACATGATGCACATCTGTCAAGCTAGCTGGAAAGGTTAACTTATAGGCCACCTCTCCTACTCGGGTCAAAATCTCAAAAGATCCAATGAATCTAGAGCTAAGATTGCCCTTCTTTCCGAACCTCACTACCCCCTTCAATAGTG
Source organism: Solanum piurae (assembly GCA_029582685.1). Taxonomy (NCBI): domain Eukaryota; kingdom Viridiplantae; phylum Streptophyta; class Magnoliopsida; order Solanales; family Solanaceae; genus Solanum; species Solanum piurae. The sequence continues at coordinate 4,528 of JAJOOO010006407.1, forward strand.
ACACTCAGGGCCAAACATGATCACCCTCCTTAAAAACTAGGGCTCGAAGTCTAGGGTTTGCATAAGACTTCTGTCGACTCTGAGATGTCAATAGTTTACCATGAATCATACGGACCTACTCTATAGTATCTCTAAGTAATTTTGTATCCAAAGAGTCCATCACAGCTGGATCAAGCCAACCAATCAGAGATCTACACCGTCTACCATACAACGCCTCAAATAGGGCTATCTGTATAGTGGAATAATAACTGTTGTTGTAGGTAAACTCTGCTAAGGAAAAATTCTAATCCAATATAGCACCAAAATAAATCACACAAGCTCGAAGCATATCCTCCAACACCTAAATCGTCTGATCATGCTAACCATCTGTTTAAGGGTGGAAAGATGCACTCATATGTTACTGAGTACCTAAACCATGTTGTAAAGCCTTCCAGAAATGAGAAGTGAACAATGAACCTTACTCCGAGACAATAAAACAAGGACTCCATGTAGTCGCACAATCTGACTGAAATAATGTTGGGATAACTCCACCCTATACTTCACCCCAACATGGATGAAATGGGTGGACTTTGTCAGCCTCTCAACAACTACCCAAATATAGTCATAACCCCCCACAATGGTAGGCAAACCCACAATAAAATCCGTAGTGATCCCTTCCCACTTCCAAGTAGGAATAAACATCTTCTAAGATATACCTCTGGGCCGCTGGTGCTCACACTTGACATGTTGGCAAGTCAAACATCTAGACACAAAGTCTGCAATATCCTTCTTCATGACACACAACCATTTATGCTAGTTCAGATCATGATACATCTTCACCGCTCTCTATTGAATAGAATATCTAGAATAATGGGCCTCTTCAAGAATCAGTCTAATCAATTTGCCTACCTTGAACACATAAATCCTGCCTCCGATCCTCAAGATGCCTTCATAATGAAAGACAACCTCCTTGGCTTCCCCTTTCAACAATTTGTCTTGAATGAGACACAATTCTTGTCATAAAACTGGTGATTGCAGATCTACTCAACTAAGGACGAATAAGCCTCTATAGAAGCAATAAAACAACCAGTCTTCTTAGAAATCTGCAATCAGACAAGACTGTTGGCTAACCTCTGAACATCTCTATCCAAAGGTATCTCCTAGACACTGATAGCGGCAAGACTCTCCATACTAGAAGTCTTCCTACTCAAAACATTTGCCACCATATTGGCCTTTACTGTGTAATACAAGATGTTGATATCATAATCCTTCAGTATCTCAAGTCATCTGTGTTGCCTCACGTTCAGATCCCTCTAACTAATGATGTACTAAAGACTCGATGATCAGTGAAGACCTCACAATGTACCCCATACAAATAATGCTGCCATAACTTAAGCACAAAGACTACGGCTTCCAACTTCAAGTTATGAGTAGGGTATTTATTCTCATATTTCTTTAACTGTCTAGAAGCATAGACGATCATCTTCCCTTTCTGCATAAGAAAACCACCTAACTCGACTCTAGAAGCGTCATAATTGCAACAACTTAGAAATATAGTAATCTAAGTTAGGGGATAAGTACTAAGTCAAGGGGCCTAAAAGAATTGACCTTGGCACCCTCCAAGAGTTCCTACATAGATTGTGAAGGGCACCACGGTTCGTGTGAAGGGTTGTGGAGCCTAGGCAATAGCTAGCCAAGGGAGTCTCACCTCCACCGAGTGCCTTGACGGCTTGTCGTGGTCACCACATATCGTGGTGCCACTCATGGTGGTGAGGTAGTAGCTCTCCAAGGGTGCCCAAAAGTTGGAACCTCCCCACGAGCCACTAGACGGTTCGTGACGGCCTTGACGGGCTGAAGGAGGGATCGTGGTGATTCCTTAGGTTTTTAGGGGTTAAGGAATGATGGCTTAGTTATTGGTCCAAGACCACGAGGAGGACCATGACTCATGGAGCCTCTCGTGGAGATAGACAGTGCACTGGAAAGTGAGGGGTTAAATGGTGTAACACTCTAGAAAATTCTAGGTCAAACTAGAGCCTAAACGTAAGGTTAAAAGCTTTTGAAATAACTTCTCCTAAGTTAATTGACCATCTAAACAGGATTAGGGGGTATAGGGGTATAGGGGTCAAGGCTTATTAGAGGAGTGCCAAGCTAATGGGGCAAGCCAAGGCTGCCCCAAACTTGGAGCTACTGCCTCAACACTCCATGGCCACCACCACCGCCCGTGCTCATGACCACGACCAGTGGGAGGCTTCGTGGAGTTGCCTTTGCCCAAGAGGAGGGAACTCCAAGTGTCCTAGACACTGCCCCAACCCTCATGAGAAGGACCACAGGTCGTGGTCCACTCTACGGCTCATGAGGTGGGGAGTGAAGTCCCTTTAGTTTTGGTGGGAGTGTGCACTTTGAAGAGGCTACTGCCTCAACCTTCACGAGCACAACCACAACTCGTGGTGTGCTTCACGGTTCGTGAGGAGTGGCTCGTGAAAGTGACTTGGTCACAAAAATTGGAGCCCAAGTTAGGGAGCTCACTGCCTCAACCTTCACGGGAGGGACCACGGTTCGTGGTCCTCTCCACGAGGTGTGAGGTTAAGCGTGGTCCCTGACGGGGTGCATTTTAAGAGGTGAGTTTTGGGTTTTTTTATTTTAGTCCAATTAAGTTAGGGGTGTGTTGGGTATTTTATGGGGTGGTTTATATATTGTTTTAAGTCATTTTCCACCCATTCCCAAATAAAAAACACAAACACCCAATTATTCTCTTAAAACCCAATTCCCTCAAATATTTCTCTCTCTACAAAGTTCCTCCATTGAAGAACATATAAGCTTCAAGATTAGGGTTCAAGTTCCAAGGTTTTCAACTCAAATTCAAGGCAAAGATTTATTAAGGTATGAATGCTCTTCACTCTTGGGAATATTTCCCCAAGAGGCCCTTTCAAAGTTGATTTCAAAGTCCCCCAAATACTAGGTTTTCAATCAAACTCATGGGTCTCTTTCCTAAACCATTTTTATTGATTTAAAATGGTTAATTATGATTATATATGAATGTTTGTGGATGGATTTATGTAATATTGATTGTTTTTTAAGAATCCCCCACAAGACCCATGATTTCCCCTTCTTTCTGAAGTCTAAACCCTAGTATGCTTTGATTGATGAATGAAGGTTGAGAATCTAGTATGTTTACATGTAATTCATTATTGTATTATGATGTTACTCTATATGATGTATGAATGTTATGAAATTAGGGTTGGATCTTGAAGAATGCCTTGAAGGCCATGAGTAAGGGCTTTCAATGTGATGAGTATTCTTGTATTGAATTGTTGATCCACTTATGGTGGAGGTGCCTAATTGATTTTATGTAATGTGGGGTTGAATTATGATTTCCTCTCCCCTACAACCCTAACTATGAACATGTTATGCTATGATATGAACATGAATGTTGTGAGATGATTATGAATGTGTTGTTATGTTGAATAAGAGGCAATTCTGATAAACACTATATGACTATGATATGAAAGATACATTCTCACATGTTGTTGGTTCTATGATGAAAGACTATTCTCATTTTTGAAACCCTTGAGCTATATGTTATGAGGGACTAAGTCCCTAAAAGTTTTATTGATGAACTAATGATTAAAGTAAAGACTATATGTTACTTTAAAGGAGATTGTGCTTAGCACCGAGTAAACATGAATATGAGATGGAGGGTTTTATGTCTAGAAAGTCCTGCCTCCCACATGGGTCCCTTTTACGTTTAGCAAGTCCGAGTTTCTAATATATGTGTTGTCTCATGAGATGGAAACCTTCTACGTTTAGCAAGTTTGGGTTTCTAGTAGCAATCTCCTTGTTCCATAACTATGTGCCAACATAGGTCTTTAGCTAGTGGATCCACCTAGATGCTATTATGTATGTATGTTCTACCTTGGCAAGTAGGATACTCTCTTTTCGGTGTGGGAGGAAGACACCGGATTCCATGTAGCTCACATGGTCTATGTCGGTTATTGCTAAATCTTCCTATGTTAAAGAATATGAACTAAGAAGTGAAGATGACTCATGAATATGAATATGAATATGAACTCTAACTAGGGCTTCTTGAAGGGTACTACTTAGTATAGGTGGAGGTATGTGACTTTACCTATGCATTGCACAAGTGGGATCTTTGAGTAGTTCTTGTGTGAGTCCTTTATGTATGTATGGAACTTATGAATGAGGTCAAGTATGGTTTCACCTATTGTGATGTTGGTTATGAATGTGACTAAACTTGTGCCTTCTTGATGGCTTTACTTAGTATATATGGGGGTATGGGACTTCATATGTACATTGCACAAGTGAACTTGAAAAAAAGGGTCATGGGTGGTGTCCTTATGGTATGATGTTAATTGAACTCAAACATGTAAGGTATGAACTATGGTTATGTATGAGGTTACTTATGATCATGGATGTATCTTTGTCTTATGGTATGTATTGACTATGTGTACTTTGAGTGTGCATTGTGGCTTTTAACTTGAAATAGCATGTTTTCAACAAAGGTCCCTTTTATGCATGTTTTAAATGGTTTTAATTGCATGGCTTCCATACTTAGTACAATTGATTGTGCTAACCCATATTTCTTCCTATTTTCTACTAAGTGTAGGTTTCGGCTAGTAGGTTCTTACTTTGAAGGAAAGGAGGCTGGGATTGCATTCCCCAAGCCTTTGGGTATCACCTCAAGTTCCGAGGACAACATGATACCACTTATGTTTTCTTTCTATTGTAATAGACTAATATACTTCTTATGTACTCTCTACTATGAGACTTTTATATTGTAAGGGCTATGTTCCCTATTTGAGATTCTTATGTTGTACTTAGATGGCTTCATGAGATGGTGTCTAGACATTCTATTTTCTTATATGAAAGACTTTGACATTGATTGTGAAAAGTTTTAAATTTTCTACTTTTTATTCTATGACAAATGCAATGATGATTGCTAAGGGCTTGTACAAGACCTCTTCGAGGTCGAGTACGCCGGTTACGACTAGGGGGTACTCTTGAGTCGTGACAAATGGTCTCTTTCGGTTTTAATTTAATCAAAGCCAAGTTGTTTTGTCTAAGTCTAGGACCCATATATTAGTGATTTTAACCCTTAAACTCACCCATTCAAGACATTATTTCCAAAACCCCAAAGAAATCCCAAAGCTCTTCCTCTCAAATATTTCTCTCTAGAAGTTGAAGAAGAAAAAAGAGTTGGAGCTAGGATCAAGATCAAGTCTCCATTCCTCAAGGAATTGTGGGCTTTTTTATTAAGGTATGATGGATTTTTATTCATGGAATCCTTTAATCCATGGAGCCCCTATGATTTCCCCAATTTAGAAGAATAATTCCCCAATTCTAGTTAGGGTTTCTTCTAATGTTATGGGTTTTGATACAAATGAGTGGATTATGATTGTTTATGCTTGAATCGAGTAGATTCAATGATTTTATAATGACATGTACCCATGCCTAACCCATGATTCTAAGATGAATTTGATGTATGTGGGGTTTACTCCGTGAAAGGGGAAATTGAGGATTTAGATATATGCATATAGGATTGATATGGTACATTTTAGATTTCTTGAGATTGAAGCATATATGATGAATTATGGTTAGAATTGTCTTGATATTGAGGCATATTTGATGAATTATGATTATTAGGGCTTTGAGACTAAAGCTGAAACATGAATTGTTGAGGATTAGATAGGATTTTTGTGTAAGGTATTTACCCATATGATTCTTTATGTATGTATGTATGCGAAAGGATTTCTCACATTGAATGATTCTAGGTTGAAAGGATTGCTCACCTAAAATGAATCTAAGTTAAAAGACTATGAAATTGATGAGGCTTGAGGTGATTTCCCATGACCTCCATCTGAGAAGGATATGAGGCGGTTACCCATATTCCGAAGCATGAAACATGAGGTCATATCCCATGTTATATGATGATGAAAGTGAGGTGACTACCCTTATACCTTAATGTTTAACAAGGGGCGACTCCCCATGTTCCTATTATGTAAACTTGAACTTGAGGTAACTATCTTCGTTGTTACTATGATGATTGGACATGGAGGTGATTACCCATGATCCTTGTTTAAATATGTGGAGGCGAATACCCATGTCTTATGATGATGGGAATGAAGGTGAATACCCATGATCCTAGTGTATGCAAAGGCAAGAGGTGAATACCCATTAGCCTTTAGAGTAAGGCAAGAGGTGAGTACCCATTAGCCTTTATAGGAGGCAAGGAGGCAAATCCCCATGTCTTAAAAGTTAGCATGAATAATGTGAATTGTGTTATGAAGAAATTAATAGCTTGGATTGTTGTTTGAATTTCCTTCCATGATGTAAGTATGACTAAAGGCGGATGACCCAAGTCTTGACTAAGGTTAAGTTGAGGTTACTTGCAAAGTATTCCTCCTTTATTATGATGATCTATGTTCATTGATTATGCTTATGACTTATATTGTCTAACTCTTATGCTTACAGTTTATGTATTATATTGACTAATGCCTATGTTATGCCTATGTTGTTGTTGTTTATTCAAGCTATCATATTTACTTCATGTTTGTACTAACCCCCATACTCTTGCCTACAATTCTTATCCAAATGTAGGGTTTGGTTATATCGACTCTCATCCCCGTGGCTAGGATCATAGTAGAACAAGGTTTGAAGATTGGTGAGTCCTCATAACATTCAAGGATTTGACCACCATTTCCTTATGTCTTTCATTTTATGATTTGAAACTATTGTATAGGATGTGTCCCAAATATATTCATGTTTTAGATGGTTTGAGACAAAGTGTATTAGACTTCTGCTTCGTTCTATAAAAACTTTGATGTTGTTTGAAATGTTTTAAAGTTTTTGCTCATTTCTATTACTTAATGTTTTGATATGCTAAGTGTCTTGTATGAGGCCTCTCGGGGTCTTGTATGCCTTGTTACATCTAGGGGGTACCCTGGGTCATGAAAAACTTGGTAATCAGAGCACAAGGTTTAGAATAGTTCTAGGATGTCTCAAAACCACGTCAAGTAGAGTCTTGTTCATAAGTGTGAAGTGCGCCACATTTATGAATGAGAGGCAACTAGATGCGTAGGAAATTGTACTTCTTCATATTCTAAGTCGTGCCATAGAGTTTAACTCTATAAGTTCTCTCTCCTAATCCTTACCCGATGGTCTACAAGATATGACTACTAGAAGGGCTGCTAGAAGGAATGAGCAAGACAATGTGGGTCAAGAAGCTCCTCCACAAGCTCTGATTGACCCTATGGCTGAGAATGTATCAAATGTAGAGTTTAGATTAGATTTTCAAGTGTTGGCTCAAGCCTTGACGGCCCAATCCAATAGGGAAGCCGTGAACCCCGTGAACCCAAATGTGGGTATGACGACGTCTGGAGTGAGGGACTTCACAAGGATGAATCCTCTGGAATTTTATGGTTCTAAAGTTGAGGAAGATCCTCAAGAGTTTATTGATGTGGTCTATAAGGTGTTCTCCATCATGGGAGTGACTCTGATGGAAAAGGTGGAATTGGCCACTTATCAACTTAAGGAGGTTGCTCAAATTTGTTTTAACTAATGGAAAGAGACAAGACCGGTAAAAGTGGGTCCCATAGAATGGGAAAGGTTAAAATATGCTTTTCTTGATAGGTTCTTCTCTTTTGAGATGAGAGAGGCTAAGGTGCTTGAGTTTATTGACCTCCGACAAGGTAATATGAGTGTTGAAGAAAATTCTTTGAGGTTCACTCAATTGTCAAAGTATGCTCCTTCTATAGTTGCCGACTCTAGGGCAGAGATGAGCAAATCATTTTGGGTGTGTCTGACTTGGTTGTGAAAGAATGCCGTACGACTATACTAGTCCATGACATGGATATTTCTCGTCTTATGATTCATGCACAATAGACTGAAGAGTAAAAACTTAAAGAGAGGTCTAGAAAGCTTAAGAGGTCAAGAATGGATGATGGTAACTCTTCCTACCCTAAGTCCGATGGACGTGGTAGTTCAAGGTTTCGACAAAGGTTTTTCGGGAAAGGTTCTTCTAAGTCATTTCCAAGGTTCAACAGTGAAATGATGTCTAACCCTAAGCCTCAAGGAGGTGGTAGTGGGTCTTCATTGCCGGACTGTGCTAAGTGTGGAAAAAAGTATGAGGGCAAGTGCCTAGCAGATTCTAATGCTTTCTTTGGTTGTGGTAAGACGGATCACAAGATAAGGCATTGTCCTTCCGTTCCTAGAAATGAAGGAGATAGTTTTCATAGGGCTCAACCCTATCATTCATCTAGTCCAAGTGGTTCGGATGCGAATGCTCCTAAGTAAAACCGATTCTATGCACTACAGACTAGAGGTGAGCAAGAGTATTCTCCCTATGTGGTTATTGGTATGTTGAAAGTTTTCCAACTTGATGTTTATGCTTTATTAGATCCCGATGCTACTTTGTCTTTTGAGACGCCCTATGTGGCTATGAGGTTTGATGTTCCTCCAGATGTGTTGTTAGAATCTTTTTCTATCTCCACCCCTGTTGGTGATTCTGTGGTGGCTAAGAGAGTCTATAGAAGATGTCCCGTTTCCTTATCCCTTAGAGTTACTCTTGTTGATTTGGTAGAGCTTGATATGCTAGATTTTGGTATTATCCTCGGTATGGATTGGCTGCACTCTTGTTATGCTTATATTGATTGTAGAACCCGTGTAGTCAAGTTTCAGTTCCCGAATGAGCATATCCTAGAATGGAAGGGGGAAAATTCTATGCCTAGAGGTCAGTTTTTTTATTTTATGAAAGCTAGAAAATGATTTCTAAGGGTTGTATTTACCATCTAGTTAGGGTGAGGGATATGGAGTTCGAAACTCCTACTCTTGAATCGGTGCCCATTGTAAATGAGTTTCCAGAAGTGTTCCCAGACGATCTACCCGGTGTTCCTCCCGAAAGGGAAATAGACTTCGGTATTGACCTTCTCCCAGGTATGCAACCTATTTCTATTCCTCCTTATAGAATGGCTCCGGCAGAACTTAAGGAGTTGAAGGAATAATTGAAAGATTTGTTGGATAAGAGTTTCATCTGACCTAGTATCTCTCCATGTGGTGCTCTAGTGTTATTTGTTAAGAACAAGGATGGTTCTCTTCATAAGTGTATTGATTATCGCCAACTGAATAAGGTCACCATTAAGAACAAATATCCTCTTCCAAGGATAGATGATTTGTTTGACCAACTTCAAGGGGCAAGCTATTTCTCTTAGATTGATTTTCGGTCGGGTTATCCCCAGTTGAGAGTGAAAAAGGATGATATTCTGAAAACAACCTTTAGAACCCGATATGGTAATTATGAGTGTTTGGTCATGTCCTTTGGTTTGACTAATACCCCGACGACATTTATGGATTTGATGAATAGGGTGTTTAGACAATACCTTGATATGTTCGTAATTGTGTTCATTGATGATATTTTGATCTATTCGAGGAGTTAGGGTGATCATATTAATCATTTGAGGATTGTGTTGCAAATCTTTAAGGAGCAACAACTCTTTTCAAAGTTTACCAAGTGTGAGTTTTGGCAAAAGTTGATGAGTCTGAGATTTGGACTCATTTAGGGCTTTGTTTATATAGATTTAGTGTCCTCATATGCTTAATTTGTGCCATGAACTAATGTTAATTCCTTGATTTTCAGGTAATTGGATTGGGGAACAAAGCAAGGACACTAACAAGCAAAAAGAAACAAAACAAGCTGAAGAAATAAAGAAAGGCAAGCATGGTGATCGCCAATAGGACTTGGCGAATCGCCGAGTGGGTAGCCTGAACGCCTAAAGTTCCAGTGTGCCAATTCTTAAAGGAAGAAGCCAAGTCAGCGACGAAAAGGAGAAGTCGGTGAATCACCGAGAAGTTGCTCGATGCAAAGAGAGATTGCCCAAAGTTACAGAACTTGAGGATGCTGAGTGCCAAGGCGAAAAGGCGATAGAAGAGATCAATGGGTGGCTCACCGAGTGGTTTGGCGAGCTCGACTTACTTTGCCTAGTGACCCTTCGTGGCTTTTTTTCGGTGACTATAAATTATATTTTGAACATTTTATTTAGGAGTTCTAAAGTATTGTAGAGGCTAACTTAGACTGAATCAGTCCAGAATAATTTTTCTTTGTAGCTTTCCATAGTTTTGAAGATTTTGATAAAATCAATTTGGAGATTTTGGAAGTGGGTTTCAAATATTTTACAAATTGAAGCATTGTAAAGACTAAATCACTCTTACCCAGTTGATGAATAATCAATTTGGTAATTGTTTTTACCTTTTTATGATGTTTGGCTAAAACCCCAATTCTTGGGGTGTGATCATGTGATTATGGGTGGAATTAGTTTATGGATATTGTTAATTACTAGTTTAAATGCTGAATTGAAGTGAGTTTAATCATTAATTGAGGTTTAATTTATGAATTGTAGTTGCAAATGCAGTTCTAATTTTGTGTTCTTGGCTTACTCGAGAGAGATGTTTTAGAACTAAGATTATTGATTAATGATTTGTGGGTATTGGGTTGAACTGGGTTTATCTAGAGATAGTGAATCCTAAACCCAATCCTACCCATCTAGCTCGAAAGAGTGGATGAATTAAGGTGTGGGCTGTTCTTCATTGTCATGCTTGTTGATGTTCGACAAAAATCACCTGATTCGGGATAGTTGTTCGAGAGAAAGCTATCTCCATTACAGTCTAGCCTACCTACTGGTTTTTAGCTGTTTACTAGTAGTTTCAATTACCCATATATCTATATTTGCCAATAATCGATCACATCCCGAGAATCCTTCTCCCTATTGTTATTTCGAAGTTTTTGTGACTGCTTCGTAGTTGATAATTACAAACCAAAACCCCTATCTGACATTCGTGTCACCATTTAATTTGATTAATGTCTTTTTCTATAATTTCTATCCCTATGGCTGATTAGACCACGTTTGCACTTTCTATTTGGATTTGAAACACGTACCACTCCCTGTGGGATTTGACCCCAACTCATTTTGTTTGGTTTTATACTGATTTACGATCGTTGACACTTATAATTGGAAGAAGTGTGCTTGAAACATTAAAACAAAATGGCAACACTGTCGGGGAGTGGTGTTGTTTAAAATTCTTTTGGTGAAGTTGAATTGTGTTCTTTTTAGTCATAGTATAATCTACTTATTTTATTTTTGGTTTTGTGTTGCTTGTGTTAAAATAGAGCATGAGATGAGCGTTAACGAAAGTAATGGTAGCCATGTGGGCCACCAAGATGATGTTGGGAACCTAAACAAAGTCAATGACCCAAACATCATTGACCCAGACCAAATGGGTGGTGTTGGTGCCATTCGTTCATCTTCGGCTGAAGGAAACATTGTTTTTCACATCACAAGCACCATGCTTCAGCTTCTACAACGGAAGGGTTTGTTTGGGGGGCTGGCTCATGAGGATCCCCATGAGCATATTAGAAATTTTTTTGATGTCTGCGGACCGTTCTCATTTAAGAACATATCTCAAGAATCGGTCCGTCTGAGGTTGTTCCCATTTTTCTCTTATGGGCGAGGCAAGCAAGTGGCTGGCTGAGTTGCCAATAGATTCCATCACTTCGTGGGATGAACTTACTATTGCATTCCAAGTGCGACTCTTTCCCCCTTCGAAGATGATTAGTCTTAGGGATAACATCCAAGGTTTCAAACGCTTGGAAGGTGAGCCAATCCATGAGACTTGGCTAACGTTTAAGAAGTTGGTGCTGCAATGCCCAACTCATGGATTGCCCAACAACTTGCTACTGCAATACTTCTATAGGAGACTCGACTTGGTGAACAAAGGAGTTGCTGATCAACTCGTTCCCGGTGGTATAATGCAACAACCGTATGAAGTAGCTTCCCAACTCCTTGATTGCATGACCAAGATCAACAGGTCATGGTACATTCGTGAGGACCAAGTGTCTCCTCTAAACTTTAGAATGACTAAGGAGTAGATAAACAAGGATCAAGAGAGAGACCAAAACATGGCAAAGATGATGACCCAGTTGGATATCTTCGCTAAAAATGTCATGGGTGTTGATACGAAGAGTGTTAATGTTGTGGCTGTTGGTGGAGTAAACCCCGATGAAACCCAATTTGAAGCGCTATACAATGAGGAAGTGAACTTCCTAGCCAACAAAAGAGGAGGTTATCATGCTAACTACCCAAGACCAGGTGGACATCAAGGTCGGAATAGAGATAAGGGCGAGAGAGACCGTGATAGAGATTGGCGTGATCGTAATGCCACTTGGAAGGAAAGAGACGGGGAGAAGGATAGGTATGTTCCTCCCCATGAGCATCAAAATCCCAAAGATTCGGAGGGTGACCATACGGAAGACATGCTCTCACGCATTCTCCACAAGGTTGAAGGTTCGATAAAGTGTTGAAGGAAATGAAGGAGGATGTATCGACTCTCAACCAGATGATGACCTCTTGATTAATATAACGTTTCAAAAACACTTCATCCAATTTTAAGCGTCAACAGTCGTTAATAAGTATAAAACCCAACTAAATGAGTTGGGGTCGAATCCCACAGGGAGCGGTACGTGTTTAAGATTCAATATGGAAGTATGAACATGTTCAAATCAGTCATAGGAATAAAAGTTATCGAATAAAGACATCATTCAAATCAGGGGTGACATGAGTGTCAAATGGGGGGTTTTGGTTTGAAATTATCAACTACAAACAACAACAAACAATATGAAATAACAATAATGAGACGGGTTCTTGGGATTTAATTCGATTATAGGCTAATATAGACAAATAGGTAATTGCAACTATTAGTAATTAGCTAGTTATTAGTGAGTAAGCTAGACTATAGTGGAGGTAAACTTTCTCTCGAATAATTTACCCTGAATCAAGTCCATTTCTCTCGAACATCAACAAGCATGCAAAATAAGAACAACCCACACCTTAGTCCATTCACTTTCTCGAGCAGAATGTGTGAAAAAGGATTTAGGATTCACTTTCTCGAGCTGAACCCAGGTCAACCCAATATCCACAGACCATCAATCAAAAACCTTAGTTCTAAAACTTCTCTCTCGAGCAATCCAAGAACACAAAGCTAGAACTGCATTTGCAACTACAATTCTTAAATTAAACCATAATTAATGATTGAACTCACTTTTAAATAACATTTAAACTAATAATTCGCAGTACCCATAAGCTAAATCAGCCCATAATCACATAATCACACCCCAAGAATTGGGGTTTTAGCTAGACATCATAAAAAGGTAAAAACCTTTACCAAATTGACTATCCATCAACTGTGTAAGAGTAGATTCGTCCTTACAATGATCCAATTCGAAGAATCTCAAAGACCCACTTCCAATTTCTCAAAAGTGAAAAAACTTCAATTTTTCAAAACTTAGGAAAAACTAGAGAAAACTGTCTCTAGAGCTCAAAACTTAATAAAAGAAAAAAAAATATGAGCTAGGATTCTAAACTAAATGTTCAAATTTTTTATTTATAGTCGTAAAAAATGTGCTGCGAAGAGTCACTCGGCGAAGTAAGTCGGGCTCGCCAAACCACTCGACGAGCCGCCCTTTAGCCACTTTCATCAGCCTTCTGTCTTAGCATTCATCATCCTAAAGGTCTTGTATTTTTGGGCGATCTAATACTGCATCGCAAAACTACTCGGAGATCCGCCAATTGCTTATTTCTCTTGCCGACTTGTTTTCTTCCCTCAGCGCTTGGCACATTGGAACTTTAGGTAGTATGATGAGCTACTCGGTGACACACCGAGTGCTCTTGGCGATCGTCAGGCTCGCCCTTCTTCATTTCTTTAGCTTGTTTGTTCCTTTTTGCTTGTTAGTGTCCTTGCTTTGTTCCTCAATCCATATACCTGAAAATCAAGGGTTTTACATCAGTTATTAGCACAAAATAAGCATTTGAGGATACAACTTCTATAAAAATAAATCCCTAAATGAGTCCAAATCTCGGACTCATCAGCACCCCCAACTTAAACTTTTGCTTGTCCTCAAGTAAAACTCAAGTTCAACAGTTCAAAAAAGATGTCTCAAACAGTGCTACAAAAGACTCAATCATGAATGCACACAACAAGACTCATCTTATTCATGCAAGGATCAATTGTGCACTCAAAGATTCAAGTTGTGACTCACTATTATTAAAGATTCTGAAGTTCACAATACTTGCTTCAAATGCAAGTTCAAGATCAGCAAAGGTACTCAAATTCCCTCACAACAAAGATGATTCCCTATTCACACACAATTCTTCAACAATTTATAGTTCTGGAATCATAAACAACTCTCACACTCACAAAGATGAACACATGTGTGACTTCACCCATAGGTTTGCCCTTAATTTCCAATCAACATTCGTTTCAGCTCACTCAAGATCAAAAAGGTCTTTTCAAGGCTTGTAATGGGGCTGAGTGCTAAGGTATGGTCATTTAGGCTCAGTGGCTGCTATCCTCATGAAATGTGGTGTGAACATCACTTTTTTTTCTCTTTTGTTCAGCATTTTTACTCATGCTCAAAATTCATCCCGTTATTCACTTCCAATGGAATATCGAACACCCCATTTCTTTTGCAATTTTCACAACTTTATTTCAGAACTTTTTCATTCTTTTTCATTTGCTTTCTTCTTTTATTTCTCTTTTTTTATATGGAGGGATTCCATCTTTTTAAAATCCATGGATCAAGGGGGACTTCTTCACACTTCTTAATTTACTTCCTCTTTTCACCACACCCTCAACTTAGGCTTTTGGCCTAAGTTGGCTATTCAAACGAACCACACTTTAATGAGGATTATGGGTGAATGGATAAACATGGGTCACATTTGCTCAATTTTCTTCCAATAAAAGGACAAGGCTTAAAGGGGGTTCATGCAAGGTTCAGACATCTCACAAGGTTGGCCACAAAAGATGTGTATTGTCAAATTGTTTCACGTTTCAAAATTGTTGCCTAAGATCATTTCAAGAGCTTGCATCACTTAGTCAACCGGACTAACGGGGCAAATTCTATTTGTCATCACACAAGGTTCACGGTAAGCTCATCACACAAGGCATTGACACCAATATCAAACAAAACTCCACACTTTTGCTAGTGTACAATGTTCATCACAAGAGACTCATTTGATAATCGACTGGCACAAAGAAATGCAAAAATTCCACATATTGTCTATGCAACTTCATTTGGCCTCATCATAGCCACACATTCATTTTTGTTCGATTAAGAGCTCTATTCAAGTCATCGGTATTGATCATGACTGATACTCAAATTTGTACAAGAACAACCACAATCACACACAAGAGGTGGCAATTTTTTTTCAAAATGGTCAAAAACCATTTGCATTCATAATGAGGAGCCACAAGCTAAAACATCCACAAGACAATATCAAAACATAGTTTAAACAAAAAACCCAATATATACAAAATAACAAGATAGTCACAAAAGGTAGGTATGGAAATACCTCACCCCACCACAAACAAAAATACAGTTGTCCACAAATGCAACAAAATAGTAAAAGTCAATAAAAACGACTAAGAAGGAGGTAAAGAAAGGTCCTGTCTACACAGTCGCTCCATCTGTCGGGGCATCAGTGCCCAGTGTCACATCAGTAGTTGATCCTCTAGACTCAGCCATGGTGGTGTCTCTCAAGGAATCTGTACGACTGAATCTACCATAGCCTCCTCGACCTCCGTAAGGCCCTCATAAGTAGCCTACTTATTGACACCAAGCTACTCCTCCTCATTTTTATCCTCGGACTCAGCAACAACCACCTTCTCAACTCGAACCACCTCTCTGGTGGTGGCCGGAGGCACATCCATATCAGTTGGCATGTCAGAGATCTCCACATTCCTGAAAATCATGGACATATCTGTGGCCTTTAGCTCGTCCACGCCATTCCTCTACTAAGCAATCGCGACCTTTAGGGATGTCACCTCATCAATGCCTAGCCTTGCTCACACGCTTCTATATTTGCTACTATGGCATCAATAGACACACTAAGGGGTGTCACAACAGCAGTAAGAGCCCTCTCTATCATCCCAGGAACTGTGGCCTCAAGCCTGGAGGCACGCCTATCCGCATAATAGGCTAGCTGCCCCATCCGTAATAATGCAACCTGGGTGAGTGGGGGTCAAGAAATAGCAGCAGCAGTACAAGACCTAGGGGAAAGAGAGTGAAAGAGGAACTCAGAGTCATGGAAGGGGAAGCACTAGATATACCTGAAGGCCCAGAGTTCGGAGTAGGCAAAGATTCCTTTGCAGGTAGTGTATCAGTATCAACAACCAGGGAGGTGTCCACCAGGGATACTTTTTTTTTCTCATCCTCATCTTTTAGGTACTCAGCCTCAATCCACTGAATGTCAGTACAAGATGTGGGAGTCACTTCAACATCCTTCTTCACATCAAAAGGCACTCGGGCTCATCTGCACAGGTCGGTGATCAGTACTGGAAAAAGGAGAGAGGTTTGGCGCTGCTTGGCCCTCATGGCCATTTCTTGGCCAATGATCATACCCAAATTGATGCGCTTCCCTGAAATTGTGGACCCAAGACACGTCACCTTGTGTGGCATATAATAGATTCATTTTGGGATAGCATGATAATGCTACTGATAAAGCCAAACCAGTACCTCGCTGCTACATTGAGGTCCTTCTTTTCTATGGTCATTCCAACCTCCAACCACCGAGGAGTACCCTCAAATATGATAGGGGCCAACCATTTTTTCACAGTCTCTAATGACTTTTTCTTGATCATATATTGATAGTCATCTGTCATGTTGTTGGTGCACTCCAAAACTGCATTGATGTCATTACTGTCACATTTTGCCTTTTTTCCCCTGACGACCACATAGTCGACCGGTTTGAAAACTGCAGCCTTCCTCTTTCCTTGAGTTACTAGAGCTTCATAGGTAGCGTGAAACTACCGGACCCAATTGGGAATGTAAGGGCCACAGGGTTTTGTGAAGATCTGAAACTTGTGGAACCTCAAGGAGCGATAGATTTCTGGATATCTATCTATCACTCCATCTGTAGACAGTCTCTTCTCTTCAATGATGGTCCTCAATCCCTCAACCTTTAGTCTGTTCATGGACCAGGGAGAAAGACCATTTGCATGTGGTGCCTGGTGTGGTCTATGACAGGAGGAGGAGTAGAAGCCTGGTGTACCTAAATCTTAGACGGATCATGCATTCTCTTGAAGAGCAGTTCAGCTATCCTGGCCAATAGTAGTTGATCATCCTCAGGCTCAGAAGTGGTAGCCTGAGGGTGCTGGTGCTCACCCTTACTCTCAGAGGTTGTGAAGTGAGTGGCTTATATTCCGTCACTGTCGGAGCTGACCTCCGGTGATGCAGGAGCAGGTGCTTTTTCTTTGCCTTTACCCTTCCCACCTATAGTGGGAAGTTTTGTAGCCTTTGCCTTGGATGCAACTGCGTCCTCATTGATTGTGACACCCTTTTCCCTCTTACGGGGAGACATGTCTCTACCTGCTACCTTTGGTCTAGACATATCTGCAAAGTACATCAGAAATAGTTGAAATAATTCATAAAAAATGCAGAAATTAAGTTGCAGAAAGACTCGCCGAACCGATCGGTGAGTCGCTGAGTCACTTAGGCGAGCCAAGTCGCACTCGCCGAAAGGACTGACTAAAAAATTTCCCTGAAAAATGGCATGTCGGCAATAAGAAGTGCCTTTCGGTGAATCGCCGACATCATTCGGCGAGCACAGATCAGCCCGCCGAAAATTACATTGTATTTTAGGTGCTAGGGGAGCAGAAAAAGGTGATCAAAGGAGACTTTCGGTGAGCTCAGGCTTCTCGCTGAAAGTTACAGAATCAAAAACAATCAAAGCATGAAATTAAAGGAGATGAAGAGGAGTTTCGGCGAACCGCCGAGTGGTTCGGCGAGCTCGACCCAGCTCACTAAACCACCCAACGTGCCAATTTTCAACTTCGACTTCCAAAATTAACCTCATAGCCCCCGAAAACAAAATAAAAAAACACACATTTTCAATTAAGGCCATACCCATTAGACCCATGCCACTTGGGTACTTAGACTTTTCCTGATTTGGTAAAAATTGGCCATTTGATGACTTTAGCCCATAAGAATGACGTCAAACGCTCCATCATTGGGCAAAACACGTCATTTAACACAATTTGGGTAACTCAAAATTTACCCGACTAGACGCAACAACAATTAAGCACAACCCACAAGATTACGATCAATTTTACAGCACGAAATTTGGGAAATCAACAACTTAGGCAATTAAGGCATGATATGGAAATTAAAATAGGCAAATCAAAGAGGCCCAGCACACATCAACACAATTAAAAAAAATGAATTTGAGTTCAATCGCTATCTACGAGTTTGGGGTTCAGAAAACCAACCTTTAATGTTGAATTACGATTTGAAATTCTAGGCAGCAAAGATTTCCAACTTCAAACACAAGATCGACGACCAAAAAGCGGTAAAAAGCAAGAATATAGGAAATATAGAGTGCGAGTGTGATTGTATGGAGTTAAAAAGTGAGGGAATGTGAAATAGTTTGAAAGTTTAAACCTTTGGCATTTTAAAATCGATCAGTGCGCCCTTTCAGTGATGTTAGTCAACCTCGCTGAACCACTCGGCGACAGGCCGAGTGGGTACTTACCTCACCGAGTTTTACAGGACCTCCAGTTAATGTGGGGGTCCAAACCGTCGACAAAGTCAGGCTCGCCGACCTGTCCATGCGCCCGCCGAGTTTTACAGACTCCAACCTTGGATTTTCTTGAGTCCAACGACTGTACAAGTCAGGCTCGCCGATCTATTCGGCGAGTCACCGACATGACTCTTGACTCGCCAACCTGCACTTTTTCAAACTCATTCCACTTTTTCACCTGCACAATCAACACACGTTATTCCAAAATCAGATAAAAAGAAATAAAAAATTGGGTTACTTCCCAAGAAGCGCTTTAGTTAACGTCGTGGCACGACGCAATGCCCAATCAAACTTCATTCTTGGGGGTAGAGACAAGAAAACATATGACCCATTTAGGTCTGCAGTAGCTCACTAGATATGGAATGAGAAGCACTCATCAAGTTCATCATTGAGACATTCTCTCTTATTTATTTTAACACTCTGTCGTGTTCTTCGACTTTGTGGAGAATGAGTGAGATTACCTCCTCTAATTTTCCACCCTCATAATCCATGGGCTTTCTACACTCATAAGGAGGAATGAACGTATCTTTCTTTTTGTACAATACTTCAAATTCCATGATCTTTTTGGCCAAGAGATCCAACTGAGTCAACATTTTGGCCAAATCCTGGTCCTTCTCTGTCTCCTTGTTGGTTTTAGTCATGTGATCAAGGAGTTGGGTTGCTATTGCATAGGGTTGTCGTATTATAACACCCAAAGAATGTTGGTCAGCCACTCCTCTATTCTCAGGACCAAGACCTCTATAGAAGCAGTCTAGTAGCATCTTAGCTGGGATTCCATGAGTTAGGCATCGCAATAATAGTGTCTTAAATCTCAGCTACAACTCATGGATTGCCTCACCCTTCAATTGCATGAAATTAGGATGTTATCCCTAAGAATCATTATTTTTGAAGGAGGGTGGTCCACTTGGTTACCATGGCTACCATCTATGCTCATTTCCTCTTTTTTTTGCAATCAACACAAAAACCAAAACTAAAAGTTAGTAGATTCTACTATGACTAAAAAGAAACAAAATTCAACTTCACCAAAAGAATCTCAAACAACACCACTACGCTGAAGCGGCGCCATTGTAATTAATATAACGTTTCAAAGACACTTTATCCAATTCTAAGCTTCAATGGTTATTAATCAGTATAAAACTGATATACCATGAGTCTACGGTATTTCTAATACATTTCACTTACAAGTTGTGTGTGTCTAGGGCCTTTTTGTATTGGTTTTTATATGTTTTTATCAGATTTTGCAGGAAAGATGTTCAGGTGCGGAATTAAAGAGATAGCTGAAAGAAATGCAGAAAAGGGCATCTACGGAGGTGATCTACGGACAGTAGGTCTATTGACACTCCGTAGATGGTGGTCGTAGATCAGCAGCCAAGGCATGGAAGGCAAATCAGGGAAATCTGACCAACTGTGGAACCATGGTGCCCATTGACGGTCCGTAGATTAATCTACGGACCGTACTGTTGATCCGTAGATTGATACTACGAGGGTTCCAGTACCTAATTTTTGAAAATTCTAAGTATGGAGCTACGGAGAGGGATTGACGGACTGTAGATCGATTTACGGTCCGTACTGCAGTTCCGTCGTTTGCTTCAGAGAAGCTGATTTTTGGAAGCTGAAATATTTTCTAAGTCTTGGCTGACGGAAGGGACTCACGGACCGTAGATCCATTGACGGTCCGTGAGTCAGTCTCGTGGAATGAAGACGCGTGCCTGTAACAAACTTTCCTTATTTTGTTTCTTTTTTATTTAGGACTTGTTTTCTATAAATAGGGCATGTAAACCTCATTTTTGGGGGGTCAGACATTATTATTTTTATTCTAGTTGTTGACTTGGGAGATTAACTTGCAACTTTAGCAATTCTTCATTTTCTTAAGTTCGTTTTGAAGATTTTGGGGTTGCAATTCAAGTTTAATTTCTGGGTTTATTATTCTTGTTACGTAAGTTCATAATTCTTTTATCTAAAACAATGAATTGTGTTCATATGATTATGGGTAACTAAACCCTACAACTAGGGTTGTGGGAACCATGAGCGATTAACAAAGTATGAATAGTAAATAAGCAATTCTTGAATAGTGTTTTGCATGCATTGATAATTCTTTCGTTTAGAAGTCTTTTTAACGAGTGCATGCATTAGAACTCGCCTTGTTGCTACTTGCCGGACCAAGGAGGTAATCGACAAGAAAAGAATTATCAACATAGATTTAGTGTGATACTATCTAATAGGCTAGTGTCGATTGGTGCGAAGTAATAACTAAGCCAAATATCGATTATGA
>JAJOOO010006409.1:0-17500 GCA_029582685.1 Solanum piurae
ATACTATGCATATAATATGAAAGGTTTTCTCATACTATGATATATGTTGATTCTAAGGTTGAAAGGACATTCTCACCTAAAGAATCTATGAGCTATTATGATATATGTTGGTTTGAGTTCCTAGTGCATTCTTCCATAAATATGACTTAAGTAAAGACTAAATGTTACTTCAAAGAGGGGAGTTTGTGCTTAGCACCGAGAGGATATGTATATGAGATAGGATTCCTTCACAAAGGTGGGAGGTTTCCACTAAAGAGGTCTCATGAGATGGAAACTACAATGCTATTAAGTATAAAGAGGGTTTCTAGAAGCAATCTCCTTATCCCTTAACTATGTGCCAACATAGGATTCTTAGCTAGTGGATCCACCTAAAAGCTATTATGTACGTCCTCCCTTAGGCAAGTAGGACACTCTTTTTTCAGTGTGGGAGTAGAACACCGGATTCCATGAAGCTCACATGGTCTATGTCGGTTATGGAAAAAAATATCCCAATGTTGTAACAATGAACTAAGATATGAAAATGACCTATGAATGAGGACATGTGCTCTAACTAGGGTTTCTTGAGAGATACTGCTTAGTATAGGTAAGGGTATGGGACTTTACCTAAACATTGCACAAGTGGGTCTTAAGAGGAGTTCTTGTGTGAGTCCAATATGTATGACAACTTATGAATGTATGGCATATAAGAATGACTTCACTTAAAATGAATTATGCATGTGAACTACACTTATGACTTCTTGATGGGTTTGCTTAGTATATGTGGGGGTATGGGACTTCATATGTACATTGCACAAGTGAACTTGTGTAGGGGTTATGGGGGGTGGTTTACTTATGATATGAAGTATATGAAATATGAATATGTTGCATGAACTATGACTAATGACTCCTCTGTGAGGTCTACTTAGTATGAGGGGTATTATGGGATGCCACTCATACATGACACAAGTAGACTTATAAAGTAGCCATGGCGTAGTTCCATTTTATTATGAGTAATATGAGTAATGCATGTTTTCATTGAGTTAGCTTTATGATTGACTTTCCTTGATATGATCTAGCTTTTATGAACGTCTCTTTATTATGTGTATGAACTATGAATGAGACTAATGTATGATAAGTATGAGTATGGTGATCCAAAGGTCGTACTTAGTGTAGATAGGGTTATGGGGCTTTGTCTACACATGGCACAAGTGCAACCTAGGGTTACTTATGTGATTACTCTATTATGATGTAGTGACCTTGATATTTGACTATGCATGAGTATTATGTCTTGTAATGAGTAATATTGCAATGAGACTATGTTTAAGGAATATGCTTATGGTGATGTTATTATCCTTTGTGCTTTGATGAATTATATGTGAGATGTTTATGACTTATGTTCTCCAACTCTTTTAAAGAATGATGTTCAAAAGTTCAAAAGTCACAGTCCTGCTATAGACGAAATACTTAATAGCTAACGGCCGTATGGCATCTATCCATCCATGCTGAAGTTTTTGAGACTGAGGGCTTGGATCGAGGTCCTGAAAAGCGTGAAACGCAGTAAGGACATTGATGAAGTATAAGCCCTGACGAAAGATGAAGGCGGTAAGCGAAACGAGCTACACCGGTCCTCCGGAGGGGAAGTCGAAACCCGTGGTTTCAACTAAATGTCCCTTTTAAGCATATTTTAATGGTTTTTATGCATGGCTTCCATACATAGTACTTTTTGTGTTAACCCCTTCTTCTACATTTTCTACAAAGTGTAGGGTTTGGAGATGTGATGTCTTATACTTGGAAGATAGGTTTCTAAGGAGCTTGGAATGAAGACTTGGGAAGTCCTCATAGTTTCGAGGACGAACCCACCTTGTTCACTTATGTCTTTACTTTATGTTTTTAGATTCATGTAAGGGTCGTGTCCTTAAGTTTGTATTTAAAAGAGATTTAAGTCTAATTTATAGATGGTTTGAGACATAGTGTCATGGACTCTTTCTTATTTTATAAAGACTTCGATTGTAAAGAAAAGTTTTAAATTTTCCGCTATTTTCATACGCTTTAATGTTCATGAAATGCTAAGGGCTTGTATTAGACCTCTTAAAAGTCGAGTACGCCGTGTTACGACTAGGGGGTGCTCTCGGGTCGTGAACCCTTAAACCGTAAACCATAAACCCTATACCCTAACCCTAGTTCTGTACCCTAAACCTAAACCCTAAATACTAAAACCTAAACGTTAAACCCTAAATCTTAAAACCTAAACCCTGAACCCTAACACTAAACCCTAAACCCTAAACCCTACATCCTAAAATCTAAAGCCTAAACCCTAAATCATAATCCCTAACCCCTAAACCCTAAACCTACAACTCGAAATCCTTAACCCTAAACTCTAAACCCTAAACCCTAAACCCTAAACCCTAAACCCTAAAACCCTTAACCCTAAACCCTAAACCCTAAACCATAAACCATAAATCCTAAATCCTATATCCTAAACCTACACCCTAAACCCTAAACAATAAATGCTAAACTCTAAATGTTAAGCCCTAAACCCTAAACCCTAAAATCAAACCCTAAACTTAAACCCTAAACCCTAAATCCAAACTCTAAACCCTGTAGCCTAAACTCTAAACCCTAACCCTAATCCTATACCCTAAACCTAAACCCTAAATCCTAAAACCTAAACGTTAAACCTTAAACCTTAAAACCAAAACCCTGAACCAAAACACTAAACCCTAAACCCTAAATCCAAACTCTAAACCCTAAACCCTAAATCCTAAACACCAAACCCTAAATCCTAAACACCAAACCCTAAATCCTAAACACCAAACCCTAAAACCTAAACCTAAACCCTAAACAATAACCCTAAGCCCTAACCCCTAAACCCTAAACCTTAAACCCTAAACAATAACCCTAAGCCCTAACCCCTAAACCCTAAATCTTAAACCCTAAATCCTCAACACTAAACCCTAAACACCTAACTCTAAACTAAAAACCCAAAACCCAGAAACCTAACCTTAAACTCTAACCCTAAACCCCAAACCCTAAATCCAAACTCTAAACCCTAAATCTTACACCCTAAACCCTAAATCCTCAACTCTAAACCCTAAACACCTAACCCTAAACCAAAAACACTAAACCCTAAAACCTAAATCCAAACTCTAAACCTGAAACCCTAAACCCTAAACCCTAAACCCTAAATACAAATTCTAAACCCTAAACCTTGAACCCTAAATCCTAAACTCTAAAACTTAAACTCTAAACCATAAACCTTAAATCCTAAACTCAAAACCTAAAACCCTAACCCTAAACCCTAAACCCTAAATCCTAAACTCTAAACCCTAAACCTTAAACCCTAAACCCTAAACCCAAACCCTAACCCCAAAACCCTAAACTCTAAACCCTAAACCCTAAATCCTAAATCCTAAACCCTAAACCCTAAATCCTAAACTCTAAACCGTAAACCATAAACCTTAAATCCTAAACCCTAAACCCCATCGCTTCCCCATTTCCCAATTTTTTTCTCTCTCTACGCGGGAGTCTCTCAAAAATCTGCACAACTGCTACAGGTCCAACGGCTAGTTCACCTGCTGGAATGACGCGTGCGCCGCCGGTGAGCCTCTTCAGGCCGCCGGACCAAAGCCATCTGAGGCGCCCTGAAGAGACGAACAAAACCCATCCGGAACCATCATCTAACTCATCCTACAACTCCACGAAATCGCGAAATACAGAGGCGATGAACATCGCGATTTCAGAGAGGGAGTTGGACGGGATTCAGAAACTTATTTCCCCAGATCGCGATAAGCTGATTCACCGGAAACTATTTAGTGGGGATGACTCTCCTAATCAAGGGCTACAACATACTCAAAAATCACATGATTCCATCACGCCAATTGTGAGATCTGATGAGGCGATTTCTGAGAAAGTCGGCGCAAATCCACCTGAATTGCGCCTCCAAATTCGCCCACCTTCCCACCATTTTCACGGCGATTTGACCACTGGGGTTTGTTCACCGGGGGAAGAAGTACATCCCTCAGCAATCTCGAGTCAAATGGCCGGTCAAATCACCGGCGACACCAACTCCGGTGAACAAATAGTCGAAGGTGAAGTCAGAGCCACTGGAGGTGATTGTTCGTTGGACGAGGAGTTTCACTTGACCAATACATCCACCAGATTAGCTCAAGAACACAGCCGGATTAACACTCAAACAAATTTCACCAAATCTGCAGTTCATCCAGAAATCGGGCCTGAAGAACAGAGCTGCAGAATTGAAGAACAACAACAGCAGACATTTTCTCAGGATCAAGCAGGGCCTAATGGCCAAAAGCAAGATCACAATACTTTAGGGAAACAACAAATGGAGATGGAAGTTACACAAGCTGTTAAACGAGTATCCCAGGGCCAAAAAGATCAGCTGGACACTACAAGTTCTATTAATCTAGAAGTCATTAATGTGGAAAACTCACTACAATTTTCATTTGGAGTGAAACCAGTAGACAGTATTCCCAGCAATGGAGGACAACCAAAATATGGTATGAAACCCAAGGTTAATAATGAACTCTCTCATGTCTCTATGCAGGAACATCAGCAAACGAATATTGATCCCTTGAGCAAAAAACCAAGCGTGGAGAGCACTCAGGCAGGTAAGTCCTCTAGCTCTAACTCTTGTAGAAATATTATCAACTTGAGTAGTAGTAGTAATAATCATGTGATTGATAGTGCAACTGGGCAAAAGAATATAATGGGGGATGAACATGAGACACGCAGGGGAAACACTGACTTACAACAACAGAATAATCGACATCAAAATGGAGTGAGAGATAAGAATTTAGCTCAACCGACTGAACATGTAGGGAATACTGAACCAAGCAACTACCATAAGGATTTCCCTAAACTCTCTAGCAATTTTGATAGACACATCAATTCTAACCAGCAGAACCAGCAAATACATCAGTCCAACCAGTCCAAAGAACCTAATACTGCCAATGAGAACCAAAAAACAAAGCAGGACCCAAGTGTCGAACCTTCTCCTTACACAGTGGTGCAAACTCTAGCTGCTAGGATCAGGCAAATCCATACTACGCAGACCACTCCTATCGAACTGATTCCACCCAAGCACACTACTAAACAGGGCCAGCCTGCTGTGATCTATGATATGGATGATTTCATGAACAAGTTAGCCGTGGACTGCAAATATACTCTTATAGGTAAGTTTAGTACCACCATGCCTAAGATAGAACTTATCAGGAAGAGTTTCATCCTACAAACGCAGCTGAATGGGGGGGTCAATATTGCACACTATAATGCTAGGCATGTGTTTATTGATTTGGAAAATGAACTAGACTATAACACGGTATGGACACAACAAAGAATGACCATTGAGGAAAAACTCATGAGAATACAAGCCTGGACCCCCAACTTTAAGCCTGAAGAAGAAACACCCATTGCTCCCATATGGGTACTGCTGCCAGGCCTACCCTGGCACTGTTTCAAGAAAGAGTTCATCACGCCTCTGTTGGAATCAGTGGGCAAAGTTCTCTACCTGGATACAGCCTCTATTAAACGAACTAGAGCTAGTATGGCCAAGGTAAAAGTCCAAGTAGACCTCACCAAAACTAGACCTCGACATGTTTGGATAGGCTTGGATGAGGAGGACCTCACTATAGGGAGATGGCAACCAATCGAATATGAAAATATCCCTCCCTATTGTGCCTACTGCAAGCATCAAGGTCACATGATAGGAGATTGCAATTTCAAAATAAGAGATGAGGATCTCAAACGTAGAAAAGAACTGGGAGTAGAAATGAAAAATATAAGTAATAGGGAACAGGAACAGCAAGGAAAGGAGCATAGACAAGTCAGACCAAGGGAGCAAGAGGAACAACAACACCAAAACATCAAAGAAAGGAACACTCAGCTACCAACTGAACAGCAAAAGGAGGAAGAATGGCAAGTGTCAAGAAGAAGAAACAACAAATCACAGGAGGAGAAAACACAGAAGGCTGTGTGGAGACCAACCTCACCAAAGAACAAAGTGTCAAGAGATCAGCCACAACCCACAATTCAGCAAAAAGGTATAAATAATATTTCTAATCATAATACTTTTTCTAACCTTAGCATGCAGGAAAAACAGTCTCAAGACAATCAGAGGCATACCAACAATGAAGGGAAAGCAACACAAGAGTCACCAAGCAAGTCGAAAACAGATCACAACCAAAAAGAACAAATCACACAAACAGGAATCCAGGCAAAGAACAAGAGCACAGGTATTGACTCAATGCTCCCAATTCCCAAAAACCCCAATAATTTAATTTTTAATGGTACTGCTGAAGTTGAAGGATGGATGGATGGGGGATGTCAGGAGAGCCACATTAACATGCAGGAAAAGGGGTCCAAGGGGGGGAATTTGCCTCATGTTATGCATGAGGGTACTTATCTTGACCTTAGAACTGACTTTAGAGCCACTGCTACCACTACTGTCCAGCCTCACCAGCATGTTCAGCAGCAAGCTCACTCAGGGCCTGGGAAACTGATTAGTACTGATAACAATAAGGAAAAACAGCATGAGAGGGCCGAACCTACAGATAAACAGAACAATGGAGCCATGGCAAAAGATATGGGAGCCAAAGCAAGCACTAGCAACCAAGGAAATACTCCCAAAAGCAAGAACAAACCCAGCAAGAAAAGGAGAGATGTTGAGAAAAAAAGACAGAGTATACAGCAAGACAATATCCAGCAAGGGAAACAACAAAAAGAAGGGGAAGTTTGCAAGAAGTTTATTATGGTTGATGAACACTTGGGCATGGATATTACCCCTTTACAAACCCAATACATGAACCCTCCTATTAATGTCCCTCCTGATGACAGGTCTGCAAACTGCCAACTGAACACAGGCCCTATAATAGATGAATATGCAGTCGATAATTCAGAGGATGAACCGGATGTGGATAATCAATCCCTCAAAGACTCTGATGAGGATGATGAGACTAGTGAGCTTCTTATTAGAGCATTTAGTCCTCATCCGGATAAAGACTTTGCAGAAGAAATTCAACAGGTGGCTAATAGTTAGGGATTATCACCTAGAGGGTTACATCATGAGAGATTCAAATTCCAAGTTCAGGATATCAACACTGTCACTGCTGGCAGACCAAACACTAGGTTGTTTACTTCCCCATCATCTCAATGATTAGTACAATTATTTGGAATGTGAGGGGAATCAACACCCAAGGTGTAATCGAAAGTCTCAAAATGCTCAAGAAGATGCACCAGCTAGCTATCATTGCCATCATGGAACCCTTCTCGGACAATACTAATATTCAAAGTGTTAAAAATCAATTAGCTATGGAGCATGGTGTGAGTAATAGCAATGGTAAAATCTGGCTCTTGTGGAACATGGACATTGATTGTGCAATACTAGAGGAGGATGAGCAACAAATTACATGTGATTTTAGCCATAATGAACTCCAAAACCACTTCACCATCACTTTTGTGTATGCCAAATGTAAAGACCACCTCAGAAGGCCTTTATGGGATAGAATGTTACATCTCTCTGCAGATATTGATAGGCCTTGGTGTTCTGTGGGAGACTACAATGTCATTACTGATATTGAAGAAAAACTGGGAGGGGTTCCTTACAACATGAGAAAAAGTTTGGAATTCATTGCTGTTATTGAGGCCTGTGGTCTTATCGATTTAGGCGTCAGTGGACAGAAATTCACTTGGTCCAACAACAGGGGTATTCAACAGAGAGTTTGGAAAAGGCTGGACAGAGCTTTAGTTACGGATGCCTGGCTGGAAAAGATGCCTCAGACTACTATCACCCATTTATCTTCTGTAGGGTCAGATCACTGCCCTCTACTAATGGAGATAAATGCTCGGGAAAATGATCATATCAAATATTTTAAATTTCTTAACTGCTGGACTGACCAATCTAGTTTCATGGACACTGTTAAAGCCTGCTGGGACAGGGATGTTGAGGGTAATAACATGTGGAAATTTCATCAGAAAATGAAGAGGCTGTCCAGCACTCTTAGCAACTGGTCCAGAAAGGAGTTTGGGGACATTTTTGCTAAAGTCAAGGAATATGAGGAGAAAGTCAAAACAATGGAGGAACAGCTGATTCAAGACCCCAGTGAGATTAATAGATCTATGCTTCATGAACTCAATGCGAGGTATATCAGATTCTTGAAGGTAGAAGACTCCATATTGAAACAAAAAACACAGCTGCAGTGGTTCAAGGAAGGTGATTGCAATACAAGATACTTCCACTCTCTGATAAGGGGAAGAAGAAGAAGGTTATTCATTCACAAAATTATCAGGGAGGATGGAGAATGGATACAGGGAGATGAGGTTATTGCTGAAACTGCCTGTGACCATTTCCAGAAAATTTTCACAGGAGATAGCAAAGTCATCAATGAGGATGTCCTGGACTGTATACCACAGATGGTGACCCAGGAACAAAATGGTAGGCTTACTGCTATGCCTAATCTGGACGAGTTGAAGGATGTAGTCTTTTCCATGAACCCCAACTCGGCAGCTGGTCCAGATGGGATGAACGGATATTTTTTTCAGAAGTGTTGGCACATTATCAAGCATGATCTCCTAGGTGTCATTCATGCATTCTTTTGTGGTCAAATGATTCCCAAGTATTTCTCTCATTCTTGCATTGTTCTTCTCCCTAAGGTGAAGAATCCTAATAAACTTTCAGAATTCAGGCCCATTAGTCTAAGCAACTTCACTAGTAAGATTATATCTAAGCTAGTAAGTTCTAGACTAGGACCTATTCTACCTAGTTTGGTTTCTCTTAATCAGTCGGGGTTCGTCAAAGGGAGAAGTATTTCAGAAAATATTATGCTGGCCCAAGAGATTATTCATCAAATTAAGAAACCCAATATTGGAAGCAATGTCATTATTAAATTGGATATGGCTAAAGCGTATGACAGGGTTTCTTGGTCTTATACATGTTTGGTACTAAGAAGGATGGGATTTGATGAAGTTCTTATCAATATGATTTGGAGAATCATGGCTAACAATTGGTACTCTATTATTGTCAATGGCAAAAGACACGGTTTCTTTCAATCTACTAGAGGCCTCAAGCAAGGCGATCCGTTATCCCCTGCCCTATTTATTTTAGGTGCAGAAGTACTTTCCAGGTCTTTGAACAGGCTGCACAACAACCCCAATTACCATGGTTTCTTCATGGAACCTAGAGGCCCCCAAGTGAACCACTTAAGTTTTGCGGATGACATTATCCTCTTCACTTCTGGAAGACAGAAAACATTGAAACTGATCATGCAGACTCTCCAGGCCTATGAGCAGTCCTCAGGCCAGCTAGTTAACACCGACAAAAGCCACTTTATGACTCACTCGTGTGCATTCAACAGTACTAAAGACAGAATCAAGAGACTCACTGGTTTCAGGCAAAAGGAGGGCCCTATCACCTACCTCGATTGTCCCTTATTTGTTGGTAGGCCAAGGATTATTTATTTTTCTGATCTTATTAACAAGGTTTTATGCAGGATCACAGGTTGGCAGACTAAGCTGTTAAGTTATGGTGGTAGAGCAATCCTTGTCAAGCATGTGTTGCATTCCCTACCTATTCATCTTTTAGCCTCAGTAACACCTCCAGTCACTGTCCTCAGGCAGATCCAAAGCATCGCGGCAGACTTCTTTTGGGGGTGGAGGAATGAGAGGAAAAAATATCATTGGTCATCATGGAAAAAATTAAGTTTTCCTTACGATGAAGGGGGTGTTGGTATGAGGAATCTCAAAGATGTGTGTTTAGCTTTCCAATAAAAACAATGGTGGATCTTTAGATCCAAACAAACTCTATGGGGGGACTTCTTGAGAGCTAAATACTGCCAAAGGTCTAACCCAACTAGCAAGAAATGGGACACAGGGGAGTCACTGACATGGAAGCATCTTATGCACAACAAACTCCAAGTCGAAAAACACATTCATTGGAAACTCAACTCGGGCACTTGTTCTTTTTGGTGGGATAATTGGCTGGGTATTGGACCTATTGCTCACTACTCTAACCATAGCAACAGATTCAATAATTCCACAGTGGCAGATTTTTGACTGGAAGGGCAGTGGAACTGGACCAAACTTCTACAACAAGCTCCTAGTAGCCAGCTGGCCAGCATCCTCTCCACAAAATTCTCCACCCGGCAAGACCTCCCAGATTTAGCAATATGGAAGCCAAGCATGGATGGGAACTTCAGCTGTTCCTCTGCTTGGAACGAGATCAGAGAAAAGAGGACCAAGACCAAATTCAACTCATTCATTTGGCATAAGTGTATCCCCTTTAAAATTTCATTTCTTTTGTGGAGAACTCTAAGGGGTAAACTCCCTACTAATGAAAAACTAACTAGCTTTGGCATTGAGCCAACAAGCTGTTTTTGCTGTTGTAACAGGTCTGGCTTCGACACGATAGAGCACATATTCAACACAGGACAATTCGCGAAATACGTATGGAGAAGCTTTGCAGATGCTGCTGGAATCATCACAGATCACAGCTCTCTTACTCAACTCATCATACAATGGTGGTCAGCGAAGTATAACAACGAAGCACACAAGTTATTACTACAAGCTACACCATTACTCATTTGTTGGAACCTTTGGAAGAATCGTTGTGCTAGTAAATACGGAGGCAAGTCGTCCAATATTAGTCGAGTCAAGTATGCAATCTACAAGGACAACTACAAACTAATGAATACAAACTTCCCCCAAATCAAATGGCCTTCAATCTGGAAGGAAATGTTTCAGCTGGGGGAGAATTGCATTCATGACACCAAAGTGACACTCGTTAAATGGATAAAGCCTCCAGCTCGTTGGGTCAAAATCAACACGGATGGCAGTGCAATAACCAACCCAGGCAGAACTGGAGCAGGTGGCATCCTAAGGGATCAAAGGGGAGCAATGCTATTAGCTTTTGCTACTCCTTTAGGGGAAGGCACTAACAACCAAGCTGAAATCGGAGCAGCCTTTTTTGGCATGACATGGGTACTTCAACTGGGCTATAAGAATGTTGTCTTGGAAGTGGATTCGCAGCTGTTGGTGGACTGGATCACGCAGAAAGCCAAAACTCCATGGAGCATCAGCATACAGCTACAGCAGCTTCAGGAACTCATCAAACAAACACACAACTTTCAATGCAAACACACCTTCAGAGAAGGTAACTTTGTGGCCGACTCCTTATCAAAGCAAAGTCACAAGCTCACTAGTCCCCAAATATATTGTAACAGCCAGAAGCTACCAAAAGAAGCAAGAGCCTATTATCAACTAGACATGATCGAAATGGCAAGTTTCAGAAGAAGGAAAATCAAGAGGATCAAAGAACCACCTTGAGTTGAATCCAAAATTTTCCATCATAACTCTTTTGAATAAGGCTAGGTTTTATTTTATTTAAATTGTAAAGGGAGAGTCTCCCTTATTTATGATTTCTAGATCCTTTGTATCGAGAGGAGTCCTCTCTTTTAGGTGCTTAGTTCCTAGATTTCCTCTTTTAGAATGGGGATAAGTTGACTATCCTTAGTAGGAAGGTCGACTAATGAACCACCATAGGATTGGAGGTTAGGTTTATGCCCCCCTCCTTGTATTTTGTTTGGTTTTATTTATGCTAAGGCCTGGGGGTGTTGCTAAGCCCCTGACCCCTACAAGGGTCGTTCAAATAAAAAAAAAAACCTAAACCCTAAAACCTAAACAATAAACCATAAACCTTAAACTGTAAACCATAAACCCTATACCCTAACCCTAATTCTACCCTAAACCTAAACCCTAAATCCTAAAACCTAAACGTTAAACCCTAAACCATAAAACCTGAACCCTGAACCCTAACACTAAACCCTAAACCTAAACCCTAAAGCCTAAACCTATTGTAGGGGATATCACAGATGAAATGAATTTCTCTTCTTCTTCTCTAAATGCTCTCTTGTCCCAATAGATTGATCTGATAATCACATCTCTAAATCCATGGTGTAATCCATGGTAGCTAAAGTTTACATGGTATCAAAGCATTGATCTATCCTTCCGCAAATATTTTTTCTTGTTCTGAATCCTTCATTCGAAGATGAATCAGACACCAGCAGTTCAAATCGATCCCACAACTCAGGTCAATCTAGCTCCAATTCGAGCTGATTGATCCCCTGTTTCTACAACCTATGGATACAACAGGTATAACTCTGATTTCTCTTTAATTGACTGGAACTGAAAATTATGCTCTGTGGAGTAGGTACATGAAGATAGCCCTCCTTGGAAAGAACAAATTAGGGTTCATTGATGGAAGTTGTTTGCGATCCTCATATACTGGAGCTTTAGTCAATCGATGGGAACGATGTAATGCAATTCCTTACTTGGATCATGAATTTTGTCTCGAAGGAATTGATGACTGGAATTGCATATGCATCAGATTCTCGTAGAGTTTGGGAGAGCCTTAAGGAAAAATTTGACAAGGAAAACAGTGTGAGATCTTTTCATCTGCATAAGGAAATTGAATTCCTTGCTCAAGGTAGCTTATCAGTTTCAGTCTATTTCTCTAAGCTCAGTGACCTCTGGGATGAGTTTGATTCCTTAATCCCTCCTCCAACATGTAATTGTGAAACCTCGAGGACCTTCACTGAACACATACAAAAACACAGAGTTTTTCAATTTCTCACAGGCTTGAATGATTGCTAGTCTAGAGCAAAAAGTCAGATCCTTATGATGCAACCTCTTCCTAGCTTAAATCAGATTTATGCTTTAGTTATGCAAGAAGAAAGCCAGAGATCTCTTACTAGTGTCATGCCGTCCCTAGAAATCACAGAAACCAATGCTTTGATGGCTAATAAACCTGCATCCAATCCCAGATCCAGAAAATCTGATCTATTTTGTGATTATTGCAAAAAACCTGGTCATACTAGAGTTGTTTGTAGAAGATTAATTGCTCACACCAACGATAGGAACTTTCAGTCATCTAGAGGATATCAACATGATAAGAGAGATTATCAGCCTGACAGATATTATCAGGACTATAAACCAAAAATACATTCTTCATTCCAAGCTTGATAAGCAAATGATAGTGTTGTGCCTTTCCCAATCCTTTTGTGAGCAAATCAGCTGGCTGTTCTTTAGTTCATATGTACTGAGTCTTGATTAATCCTTGCAGTATTTTCTCCCTTACAAAATGGCAGTCAATGTCTATATGTTTGGTACGCTCATGAAAAATTGGATTTGCTGCTATTTGGATTGCAGCCTTGCTATCACAATGCAGATTAGTAGGTTGCATAAGTGAGACACCTAACTATTTAAAAAGTCCTGTTAGCCAAGATATTTCTGCAACAGTGGATACCATACTTCTGAATTCAGCTTCTGCAGAGCTTCTCGAGATAGTTTCCTGCTTCTTTGATTTCCATGACACTAAGGAAGAACCAAATTTAACCATATAGCATGTGACTGATTTCCTTGTCTGTGGACAAGCTGCCCAGTCTGAGTCACAATATGCAGTTAGGCTGTGAGATGGTGCTGAAGACATGAGCAACCCAAGTCCTGGGGCATTTTTGATGTATCTTATTACTCTAGTTGCAGCCAACTTATGAGATTCTTTTGGCTTGTGCATAAATTGACTAAGAACTTGGACAGCATAGGCAATATCAGGTCTAGTCATAGTTAGGTATAGCAATCTACCTATCAATCTCTGATAACTTCTTGAATCAGGTAACAACTTGTCATTTATCTGTTCCTGTGGCTATATCAAACTCATGAGAAGTGAGTCTTTGATTGAAGTCAAGAGGGGTCGAAGCAGGTTTAGCTCCCCCTTGCCCTGAATCAGCAATTAATTCAAGGGCATACTTCCGTTGATTTAGCAAAATACCAGAAGATCCCCTAGAAAATTCAATGCCAAGGAAAAACTTGAGATCACCTAGGTCCTTTATACTGAACCGCTGTTGAAGGTTATGTCTGGTAGACTGAATGAGATGAACGTTAGAGCCAGTAACTAAGAGATCATCCACATAAACCAAAACAATAGTGACATCAGTGCCAGTAGTAAGAGTGAAAAGAGAGTAGTCAAAATGACTCTGAGTGAATCCCAAATCAAGTAAGGAAGCAGTAAGCTTCAAGTTCCATTGCCTAGATGCCTATTTTAGTCCATAGAGGGACTCTTTGAGCCTGCAAACCTTGTGGACAGATCCTTTGTGAAAGCCAGAAGGAATATGCATATAAACTTCTTCCTCTAAATCACCCTGAAGGAAGGCATTGTAAACATCCATTTGGAATATGGGCCAATGAGATGACGCTGCAACAGCAAGAACAGACCTCACAGTAACCATTTTGGCAACAGGAGAGAAGGTCTCAGAGTAATCAATGCCCTCTTGCTGGTTGAACCCCTTAGCAACTAGTCGTGCCTTGAACCTCTCAACTTGACCATCAGCCCTATATTAATCTTAAACACCCGCTTGCAACCAACAACATTCTTCCCTGGAGGTAAATCAACAATATCCCATGTACCATTCTCTTCAAGAGCTTCTATTTCTTGTTGCATGGCAAGAATCCACCTATCATCCTTGACAGCTTCATGGTAAGACTTAGGATCCACATCACAAGTGTGAGCAATAAGACATTTGTGATAGATAGGAGATAACAAATCATAACATAAGTAGTTGGGCATAGGATAGATACAAGTGTTGACCACATAATCAGTGAACCATTTTGGGGCAACCTTAGTCCTGTTAGAATGTCTGAGTGAGTTCCCTGGATGTAGAGGAATAGGAGCTACAGGCAAAGGCATAGGGGAAGGAATTGAAGTAGGGACTGAAGCTGGAGAGGGAGTGGCAACTACCAAATCATCAGCAAAGTCCAGTACAGGGAAAATAGGTTCAGGGCTGGGAGTCATTTGTTTGAAAGGAAAGATGGATTCATGAAAAATGACATCTCTGCTAAAACAACACTCTTTTGGCATGCAAATCATAAAGCTTATAACCTTTTTTTGTGGCAGAATACCCTAGGAAAACAATAGGCAATCCTCTGGCTGCAAATTTGTCTTTTCTGTCAACACTAACTGCATAGGCCAGGCAGCCAAAAACCTTAAGATGATCCAATGAAGGAGGTGTGTTGAAAAAAATCTCATAAGGTGATTTATTTCCTAGGACAGAAGAAGGAATCCTGTTAATGAGGTACACAACAGTAAGAACACAATCCCCCCCAAAAAGTAATTGGAATGGCTGCCTCAAACCTTAGGGCCTTAGCTATCTCTAGGATGTATATATGTCTCCTTTCTACCACACCATTTTGTTGAGGTGTGTAGATACATGTGGTTTGATGAATGACTCCTTTAGTGTGAAGGAAATCATGAACTGAAGAGTTTATGAACTCAGAACCATTATCAGTTCTGAGAATTTTAACAATGGCATTATATTGGGTAGAAATCAGGGAAAAGAAAGATTTTAACATCCAACAGGTTTCCTCTTTAGAACGCATAAGAAACAGCCAAGTCAATCTAGAGTAATCATCAACAATAGTCAAAAAATATATTTTGTCATCAAAAATAGGTACTCTATAAGGTCCTCATACATCAACATGTAAAAGATCAAATACAACATGTGAATGAGTAGTACTATGAGGAAAGGGTAGTTTCGTTTGCCTAGCTAAAGGACATACAGGACAAAAACTACATGTACTCTCTATTTTGAAATGAAGAAACCTATCCATCTTCAATATAGATGCAATAGGCATGTGTCCAAGTCTTTTGTGCCAAGTATTGAGTAATAGTCTTTTGTAGTAGACAGAACAGTAGGAGAAGCAGAAGGAAATGGTGTGATTGACTGAGCTATATCATTGAGCAGATACAAACCACCTGATTCTATATCAATCCCTAATACCTTGCCACTGGAGAGGGCCTGAAACACACAATGATCAGGATAAAAAGAAACCAAACATTTCAATTCCTTTGTGAGTTTAGAGACAGACAACAGGTTAAACTTGAATTGGGGAATATATAGAACATCTGCAAGTTGGTGGGAAGTTAATATTGTTACACTACCAGTGTGTGTGATGTTAGCTTGCTCACCATTAGGTAGATAAGTTGTATGATGTTTTGATAACTGTTGAGGCTTATTCAAAATATCAAAGGCTGAAACCATGTGGTTAGTAGCTCCTTTATCAACAACCCATTGAACCTTCTCTAAGTGAGAGA
The DNA here is from genome assembly GCA_029582685.1 of Solanum piurae. NCBI lineage: Eukaryota > Viridiplantae > Streptophyta > Magnoliopsida > Solanales > Solanaceae > Solanum > Solanum piurae. Next base: position 16,133 of record JAJOOO010006409.1, read on the forward strand.
GGAGTGCTAAAGAGGTACCTGAGTTTGAGACAGATGTATTGTGAGATGGATCTACAGTATTGACAGTTCCTAGACTAGCAGTTGCTGGGATGTCTGGCTCTATGGATCCCCTTTGAATCCTCTGCTGAATCTGGTAGTATTGTTCAGGTGAGAAAAGTGGTGTTGCAGTGTCATGAGTAGGCTGCTGGGGTGATTCCTCGCACAACCATAAGATTACTAGTCCACAACTATACTTCAACATTCATCAATTACCAAAAGAAGTTAGAGCCTACTATCAACTAGACATGCTCGAAATGGCAAATTTCAGAAGAAGGAAGATTAAGATGATCAAAGAACCTCCTTGAAAAGAGTTGTTACCTTTTCAACCTAGCTATGAGTCCACAATTATAGCTCTTTTGAATAGGCATAAATTTTATATTTTTGTTGATTGTAAGGGGAGAGACCCCCTTTTTTAAGTTTCCTAGAGTCTTTGTATCGAGAGGAGTCCTCTCTTTTAGGTGCTTAGTTCCTAGGTTTCCTTTTATAGTATGGGGATGAGTTGACTATCCCTTTTAAGGAAGGTCGACTGATGTTCACCATATGATCGGAGATTAGGTTTATGTCCCCCTCCTTGTACTGACTTTGTTTAATTTATACTAAGGTCTGGGGGTGTTGCTAAGACCCTGACCCCCTCAAGGGTTGTTAAAATTTAAAAGAAAAAAAAAATCTAAACCCTAAACACTAAATCCTAACCCCTAACACCTAAACCACCTAAAACCCTAAACCCTAAACCCTAAAACCCTTTACCCTAAACCCTAAACCCTAAATCCTAAATCCTAAATCCTAAGGCTAAACCCTAAATCCTAAAAAATAAATCCTAAACTCTAAATGTTAAGCCCTAAACCCTAAACCCTAAAACCAAACCCTAAGCCTAAACCCTAAATCCAAACTCTAAACCCTAAACCCTAAACCCTAACCCTAATTCTATACCCTAAACCCTGAACTCTAAACCCTAAACCCTAAACCTAAAACCTAAAACCTAAAACCTAAAGGTTAAACCCTAAACATTAAAACCAAAACCCTGAACCCAAACACTAAACCCTAAACCCTAACCTAAACCCTAAATCCTAAATCCAAATTCTAAACCCTAAACCCTAAATCCTAAACTCTAAATCCTAAACGCTAAATTCGAAACTCAAAAACCTCAATCCTGACCCTAAACCCACAATTCTAAACCCTAAATCCTAAACCTAAACCCTTAACTATAAACCCTAAACCATTAACTTGAAACCCTAAACTCTAAACCCTAAACTCTATACCCTAAACCACTCAAAACCCTAAATCCTAAACCTAAACCCTTAACCATAAACACTAAACTCTAAACCCTAA
>JAJOOO010006410.1:0-23678 GCA_029582685.1 Solanum piurae
TCCTGAGTTGAGTTAGTTGAGTTAGTTGAGTGAGTTGAGAAGAGGTAAGTATGTTTCCTTTTTATCAAGTTCAAGCTTATGTTATGCTTTAGAATTCCTCTTACATGGTCGTACATTCCACGTACTGAGCCATTTGGCCTGCATAGTTTTATGATGCAGATACAAGTATTCAGGGTTATCAACAGGTGCTTCGTTGATACCACGTGCAGTTCGAGTTAGCTATGGTGAGCCTCCTTGCTTCCGAAGGGTTCCACTTGTACTTTCAGTTATATCAGTTTTTAGGATGTCGTGAGTCTTGTCCCGACTTCCATCTTTGTTAGTTAGAGGCTTCATAGATAGACAGTAGAGTTTCAGAAGTCTGTTTCATTTATCTTGTTAAATTTTTTAAAGACTTGAGTTGCCTAGTTTTGGCTAGTTGAATATACGATTATATTCTGAGTTAATTATTTGGGTTTTCATTAATTTTTATTCAGTTTTTAAGCTTTGTATGCTTGAATTAGTCTTCCGCTTGTAGTCAGCCAGGATGAGGGTTTGCTTGGGGACCAGCAATGGTTCTTGAGTGCCGGCCACGTACAGGGTGTAGGCTCGGGTTGTGACAACAATATAATAATAACATGCATACACCGAACATATACAATATCATCATTTACGAACAACGTAAAATTTTACATTTCTCAAGATACGCAATTATGTCAACTCATTGGTTCTCTCATGGAACCCAAACCGAAACAGTTAGCATACCAGAAGGTGGTACCCAATCTAATGTTTATGCCGGAACGTGGCAATCGATCCCATATTTATGCCAAAATGTGGCAACCGATCCAAGTTAGTGTGTCAGAACGCAACACCCGATCCATTCAACAAGCCACAATCACAATCACAATCAGAAGTATATTCTCAAAATCATACAATCAAGTCATTAGTCATGACATTCATCATTCATCTATCTCATTTACAACTAGTGTGATCCATAATGCAACATTCACATACATACACATATTATAATGAAGTAAGAACAAACGTATATCACACAATCATGAAATCACAACCATCACCTACCTTGAAACAAGCTTCAATCCCCTAAGAAACTTGATTCTCCCCTTTATGAATTCGTTCTGCTTGTTCTTGGTCTACAAACAATTAATTTAACACGAGAATCAATAAACAATAACTAATTACCCAAATTACTAAAAATTCTATCAACCCTAGATCATACCCATGATCCCCATACCCAGATTAGGGCTTGCTTCACTATAATTTCCAGATCAAAACCCTTCCCCATCGATAATTACCCATTAAATTATGTTCTACGGATCAAAAAATAGATTTGGGGAGTTAAAATCTTACTTTTAGCCTCAAGAATGGTAAAAAACTATCAAGAAAACCCCTGGGTTCGTTCCTTAGCTCTTAAGTTCGAAAATTGCAGAATAAAATGATTTTGGGGTTTATTTCCGACGTTAACTCGCGTCTGCCCCTCCATGGCGGCACCCACCCCGCTACAGCGGCCCCGCCCTGGCGGCAGAAATCCCACCCCAGTGGTTTGCACAGAAACAATGAGCAAAATTAATAATTCCAAGACCCCATTTCACAACACACATTCAACCAATGACACTTAGAAACTACCCGTTCACGCTAAAATTAATTCTGGGAGTTCTACTAGCCCGAATTCAATTTCGTAAAGTCGTATAGGTTCCTTCACGTCTTAGCTATCTACTCATGTGATTGAATTCATAATTAGATAACTCAGTTGCTACCATATTTCCCTAGACCTCACAGACTCCTGGACTAGGTTGGGAAATCTCAAGTTACTATGAAAATTTTTCCGGCCCAAAATTTTTCCTCATTGGCTTTTTATAACAACGGGAATAGGTTGTTACAATACATACCAATTTACCCATCACTCATCCCCGATTGACCAAACTTAGGAAAAAATAGGCTAGAGAAGGAATGGAGTAGTACCTGAATCGATGAACAAATGGGGATACTTGTCTCGCATGTCCCTCTCGGTTTCCCATATAGCTTTCTTGACTGGATGATGCTTCCATTGCACTTTCACAGACTTAATCTCCTTGTTCCTCAGCTTCTGGACATCACGATCGAGTATTGCAATGGGTTCCTCCTCATATCAGAGGTCCTTGTCTAGCACAATTGAGTCCCACTTAATGATATAATCCCCGTCACCATGATATCTCTTCAACATGGACACATGGAATACCGGGTGAACACCCGATAGATTAGGAGGTAAAGTCAATCTATAAGCCACTAGCCTTACACATTCAAGAACCTCAAAGGTACTAATGTATCGCGGACTTAGCTTGCCTTTCTTGTCAAATCTCATCACCCCTTTCATGGGTGATACCTTAAGAAGAGCATTCTCACCAATCTGAAATGTCATGTCTCTTACCTTTTGGTCTGCATACTTCTTCGATCTACTCTAGGTTGCTAAAAGCTTAGTTTGAATACTCCTCACCTTATCTTGAGCATCCTTCACTAAATAGACCCCCAAAGGTTTCACATCTCCAACCTCGAACCATCCTATGGGTGATCTACATCCTCTCCAATATAATCCCTCAAACGGTGCCATATCAATGCTGGAGTGATAACTATTATTAAAGGAGAACTAACACAAAGGTAAGAACTTATCCCAATGCCCTCCAAAATCAATCACACATGCCCTCAACATGTCCTCTAACACTTGAATAGTCCTCTCCGACTTCCCGTCCGTCTGTGGATTGAAATCAGTACTAAAAATGAGTTGTGTGCCCAATTCATCTTGTAATTTCCTCCAGAACTTGGAGGTAAACTGAGTACCACAGTCTGAGATGATAGAAAAGGGGCACCCTATGCAACCTCACTATCTCTTTCACATACACCTTAGCCAATTGTTCATCATTGTAATCTATTCTTACCGGAATAAAATGGGCTGACTTAGTCAATCTATCAACCACTACTCAAATAGAATTAAACTTCCCCAAAGTCTTGGGAAGACCAACCACAAAATCCATGGCTATCCTCTCCCACTTCTATTCTGGAATTGACATTCTTTGAAGCAAACCTGCAGGCCTTTGGTTTTCATATTTCACTTGTTGACAATTTTGACACTTACCCACAAACTTCACTATATCCTTCTTCATGCCCGACCACCAATAAATTCACTTCAAATCTCGGTACATCTTAGTCACACCCGGATGAATGGAATATTGCGAACCATGGAATTCTATCAACAACTTCTGAATAAAGTCATCAACTCGAGGAACACAAATTATTCCTTTTAAAATTGAGCACACCTTCCGCATCAAGAGTTGTCTTTTGTGCCTTACCAATCGCAGTCTTCTTCTTAAGTTCATTCAATTTTTCATCCTCAAATTGTTTGGCCTTGATCTCTTCAATAAAAGTGGCCCTAACTTCAATACTAGCTAACACCCCACCTTTCTCTGAGATGCCCAACTGCATGAACTTAGACTCTATAGTCTGAATTTCCTTTGCCAAAGGTCTCTTGGTTACACTCAAGCATGCTAGACTACCCATAATCATCGTTTTTCGACTCAAAGCGTCTGCCACTACATTAGCCTTACCCGGATGGTATTGAATGGTGACATCATAATCTTTAAGTAACTCCATCCACCTTCGTTGTCTCAAATTCAGATCCTTTTGAGTGAACACATGCTGCAAACTACGATGATTAGTAAACACCTCACACCTAACACCATAGAGGTAATGCCGCCAGATCTTAAGAGCGAACACTACCTCTGCCAACTCCAAATCATGTGTTGGGTAATCCATCTCATGCCTTCAATTGGCGCGATGCATAAGCTATAACATTCTTATCCTGCATCAACACAACACTCAAACCAAAATGTGAAGCATCACAATAAACAATAAAATCCTTACCTTTAACCAGTAATGCTAGAATGGGTGTGGTTGTCAAAAGAGTCTGGAGCTTTTGGAAGCTCTCCTCACACTTTTCAGTCCATTCATATGGTACCTCTTTTTTGGTCAAATTTTTCAAGTGAGTGGCGATAGAAGAAAAGTTTTTCACAAGTCGACGATAGTAGCTAGCGAGCCCCACAAAACTCCTAACTTCCATCACCGAGCTAGGCCGAACCCAATTCTTAACTACCTCAATCTTTTGGGATCTACCATTACCCCTTCTTTTCAAACTACATGTTCGAAGAATGCAACAGAAGTCAACCAAAATTCACACTTAGAAAATTTCGCATACAACCTTTGTTTCCCAAGAACACCCAGAACAATATGAAGATGGTTGGCATGCTCTTTCTCACTTTTCGAATAGAACAAAATGTCGTCAATAAAGACTATAACAAAAGAATCAAGAAATGGCTTGAACACCCCATTCATTAAACTCATAAAAGCTTCAGGCGCATTGGTCAACCCAAACGACATAACTAGAAACTCGTAGTGCCCATAGCGGGTTTTAAACGCCGTCTTGGGCACATCCTCAAGCTTAATTTTCAATTGATGGTGAAAAACTGTCAACAAAACCCCTGGGTTCGTTCCTTAGCTCTCAAGTTCAAATATTATAGAATAAAACATTTTTGGGGTTTATTTATGACTTTAAGTAGTGTGTGCCCCTCCATGGCGGCACCTACCCCGCTATAGCGGCCCCACCCTAGCGGCAGAAATCCCACCTCAGCGGCTTGCACGGAAATAATGAGCAAAATTAATAATTCCAAGACCCCATTTAACAACACACTTTCAACCAACGACACTCTGAAACTACCCATTCACGCTAAGATCAATTCCGAGAGTTCTATTCTCCCGAATTCAATTCCGTAAAGCAGTACGGGTTCCTTAACGTCTTAGCTATCTACTCATGTGATCGAATTTATAATTAGATCACCCAATTGCTACCATATTTTCATAGACCTCACAGACTCCAATCTTGTCTAAATCTGGACTAGGTTGGGAAATCTCAAGTTACTACGAAAATGTTTTCCGGCCCAAATTTTTTTTCTGTTGGCTTTTCTATAACGACGGAAACATGTCGTTACAGTAGCACCTCAAGTTACTTTTCATGCTTATTAGATAAAATGTTTCACCTTAACTGTGCTCACAGTTTTAAGAAAGATCAATAATAAATTATATTGTAGTTAATTTGGTAATTATGAAATTTGAACAAAAGAAAATTATGTGTATTACTCCCTTCGTTCTTTCTTACCTTTCTACTTTGGACGTTGCACGTCTATTAACAATAATGACTGATATGAATATTTTACTAGAATATCCATATCCATTGTTGTTTAGGTCTATTTTTTTTTAGAAATAAGTAATTAATTCTAAAAGTAAAACATGAATTATTATTTGTTTGTATATTTTTGTTAAGTTAATGAAAATATAATTATAAATATACATTTAGATTGGGGACAAAAGTGTATGTTATACAACTATGACATATATATACAATCCCAAAAAAGCACAACTAAGCCCACTTTGTTTTGATAGAATATAGGCTCAAATACTTGACCATATTTCCCTTATTTGGTAAAAAAAAAAGGGAAACCCTAGATTCCTAAACTTGAGAGACAAAGTTCACTCTACATCATCCTCAAATTTGCCTCTCAAGTGAACCTTCATCTCTAGGATTTATCTTTCAAGGCTCAACCTCATTCTGATCTCCTCCTGCATCATCACATCAAGGGTAAATTTGTTTCCTCTTTGTCTATCTAATGTTCTTCTACTGCAAAATTTACTTTCACTTGATTTCTCATCATATATTAACAATGATGGTTCATTACTGCACCCTAGAGGGTATGTTAAGAATGAGAAAATCCTGTATTGATGGTTTATAGATGGTTTAAAGACAATGATGGTTTATCCTTTTTAACTATTCTTACTGTGGGTTAATTTATTTTTTCCCTAATATCACTCATAAGCAGTTTAAAGTTAAATTATTATAGATATAAAACGGAATGAAATTAATCTAATTTTCATCGTCTATTTCGATCCTCTATATAGATGCATTAAGCTTTCGTTACACCCTCTAACAAACTAAGATCGAGTCAAACTAAATATGTCATGACATATCTCAGCTCGATTCTTTCGTTTTAGTTGGAAATTATACTCTTCTATCTACTATAATCGAATGTAACAATCATCTTGTTGCTCCTTTAAAGGTATGTAAAGTTGATAATGAACAAGTAAAAATGTACCGAAGGGGTATATAATAGGTGGGGCAGCTTGTGTGGAGGTTTTTTAGTAGTAATGGTAGGTGTGGTCCCGAATTAGAGAACGGGGTTAAAATTGCTACCAAAATTTTGCCAAAGGATAAAAATGGCCTATTTTTCCATGAAGATGTAATAGAAACTAATTGTTACACTAATTATATATATATATAACTTAAACTCAACGAAGAAACTATACTTCCATGTGAATGAGATTGAATTATGTTACTTTGTGATTGTTTTGCCCGCAAACTGGTAATCTTGCTTAGAAATTTTGATATGAACCCTTCATTTGCTATCCAACTTATAGAGATGGAAGATGGCATTACCCAGTAACATGTTATTCTTTATCACCAGATGAGAAGTCTAAAGTCTGCAAGTTCTTGAAAGTTGTTAAGGTTCCAAATGGTTATTCTTCCAATACATCACGGTGGGTGAAGTCAGAGGATCGTAAAATTAATGCATTAAGGAGTCACGATTCACATATTTTATTGGTACAACTACTTTCTCTTGTAATTCTTAGAGTCGTGCCAAGCAATGTCTTTGATGATATCACCAAGTTAAGTATATTTTTTAAAGAATTGTGTTAAAAAATACTAAGGGTTGATGTGTTGGATCAACTTGCAGCTAAAATTCCAATAATACTGAGCAAATTAGAAAAAAATATTTCATCCAACATTTTTTGACTTTGTGGTGCATTTAGTCATTCATCTTCTAAGAAAGGCTAAGCTTTATGGACCTGTAGAAAATAGGTGAATGTATCCAATTGAACGATATGTTTTTAATTTATAGCTTTGATTTAATATTATGTAGCTTGTTAACTTATCATGCTAAGAAGAATTTTGAGTGATATCATGTTATATAATGCAGATCTTTACGCATATTGAAATGTTATGTTCGTAATAGAAATCAACCTGAAGGGTGTATGACAGAAGGGTATATTTTTGAAGAATGTCTAATATTTTGCTCAAGGTATTTACATCGAAGTGCAAAAGGGCAAAATCGAATGGACAAGAATTATGAAGTTGATCAAGCTGAGAAAAGGGTTCTCCTTTATTAAGAGATACATCAAGAAATTTGGAGAGCTTGAGCTAGAACAAGCTATTTACATCTTGAGAAATTGTGAAGAAGTTCAATCATTTCTACGGTATGTTTTGTTAGCTTTCTCTCAACTCTTACTGTTATTTTTGAAGTTGCCATTGAACTAAAAACTCATTAATGATTTTTTTTGTTCAACATTATTCTAAATTAGTGTGTTGTGCATTTGCCACAATAGATGTCTCTTTTACCTTGATCTCTCTGTCACACTTTTACCAAATTGAATTAATAATTTGTTAGAATTTTGATAATTATTGCACAGTACTCTACTGAGGATCTAACGTTGTGATTGTGAATTCATTTTTTGAACTTCCTATCTGCATTTCTGAGTTATCTGAAACATGTACTGTTCTTTTCATGAAGAATCCTGGTTCTTTAGCTTTTGACGGTAAATTTTCATTACCTAACATCAGAAAAAACATAAGATATGTTTGTTCTATCTTCAGGACGATGTTGTAGGCATAATAGTCCTATTTGAATTGACATTAAAACATGAGAAATATGGCAAAAAATCAGCTAGTTTCGCATATATTAGTTCCAAGGACCTATCTTCTTTGCAAAACTTCCATGCATATTTGAGTAATTTAGATTATGACAAATTCCATCAGTTGTGACTTGCGAAGAAATAGGGAGTTATGTGTGTTGTGTAATACATATTATACAGTGTATACCTGATTGAGAAGGTTTAGGTTGTGATCTTGATGGAAAAATCCTCTATTTTTCTTGTAACTCACAATCTCTGAAACAAATACGTTGAACCTAAACACATCTAATTTTACCAAGAAAATCCCATCTACTGCATATTCAGGGGACATGTAGCCACTATGCCCAAAAAACCTCATATCATTAGAAATTTCTTTAACATAGATTCTTAACTAGGTCTGCATAATCCATTTGAAATTTCCTTAACATGAGTTGGACTACATTTTTAGAATATAATTTCAGCAAGCTAGCTCATGTATATCATCTCCTTCATTAAGAGGGAATAATAAAAAATCATCGTGCAATAAATGAGAGACAAAAGAGTTAATAGTACAAACATAATACAAGAGAAATCCCAAGTCATCTACAAATTTAAATTCAGTGGCGGAGCTAGGAAATTCCTTAAGGGTGTTCAAAATTTAAGGGGTGAATAATTTTTTTTAATTGAGTGAGTGCATAATTTTCTTAGTTGAATTATACTCCCTCTAGTCCATATTAAGTAAACTATTGAGATTCTTTTCATAATTCAAAATAAATGAATCATTCAAAATTTAAGAAAATTATTGGAATTTCTTTTAATATTTATCCTTACTTTTGATGAGATCTTAATACTTAAGAATATCAAAAGAATAATGATAAAAATAAATTTTAAATTTTATTCTGAAATAATGTTTTATATTCCAATAATTTACTTATCTATATGGACTAGAAGGAATATAAATAAGCAATAAATTTTCTCAAAGAATTTAATGGGTGTGTTTGAATAACTTGGGTGAAGAGCTATGAATTCTATATTATGTTAATAAATTTATTGAATGAAAACAATAGAAAGATACCGAGCGATTTTTGTTTATTTCCTTTCTATTTTTAGAAAATTGACCAGAAAAGATTGTTATAAAAAAATGCGGCAATAAGGATCGAACTACGAAGCTTAGAGATATAAATAACCACACTTATCATTAGACAATCAACCTCTATTTATTTAAAGAGTGTTCATTTATTAATTTATCCATAAAATATATAATATTTTATCTATATACATAGTTTAATTTTTCGACGAAGGGTGTTCGGCTGACCACCCTTACTCGACTGACCACCTCTATCAATTTCCTATTAACTGACTATAAATTTCTGATTTTAGTAGAGATTGTAACACTAATTTCCTTATATAGGGTGAGTTCACAATTTTGCGATCTACAAAAGTTACATTCAGCTACCACAACAATTATTCTTTTGATTTTTCTTCAACACCCATCCTTTTATCCAACTCTGTTGGAGGTTAATGGAGATAAAATTATGAATACCCTTCATCAAAAATTATATCATGTATATAGATAAAATATTATATATTATATGGATAAATTAATAAATGAACACTCTTTATATCAGTAGAGGTTGATGGTCTAGTGGTAAGTGTGGTCATTTATATCTCTGAGGTCTGAAGTTCAATCTTTATTGTTTTTTTAAAGTAGAAAGGAAAAAACAGAAACAACGCCTGGTATCTTTCTATTGTTTTCATTCACTAAATATATTAACATAATATAGGATTCACAGCTCTTCACCCAAGTTATACAAACATACCGATTAAATTCTTTGAGAAAATTTATTGCTCATTTATATTTCTTCTAGTCAATAAAGATAAGTAAATTATTGAAATATTACACATTCTTTAAGAATAAAAATTAGAAGTTAGTTTTTATTATTAATCTTTTGATATTCTTAAAATATGAAGATCTCATCAAAAGTAAGGGTAAATATTAAAAAAATTCCAATAATTTTCTTAAAATTTGAATAATTCATTTATTTTTAATTATAAAAAGAATCACAATAATTTTCTTAATATGGACTAGAGGGAGTATAATTCAACTAAGAAAATTATGCACCCACTCAACTAAAAATATTGTTCACTCCTTAAATTTTGAACACCTTTGACGAAATTTCTAGCTCTGTCATTACTTCTGCTCCATTCCGGCATTTCATGTTTGCGATTCTCCCCGAAGTAAATGCAAAGGCCCGCATATGAGAAACTATTAAATACAAACTCGTAAATAGGCAAGTCGGAGAGCAGAAGGAGAAAAAGGACCAGTGCTACAATGAACTCTAAAATATAGTGCATGCAACAGTATTACAACCCAAATACCCATAAGCAAAATCGAAATAAAATTCAAACCAATCGACTGAATAATTGACCTAAAAGAAAAACAATAGTAAAATAAAATTAGAGAAATCGATATCCGCTTTCTACCCTAGAATACTGGCATCAAAATATATAATAACAGTAGGAAAGAAAATTTCAACCTGAAGAGTTATGGTTATTCAAACACGACCCGTACTACCCATCACCTCGGGATACTCAGATTTTTCTCGGTTTTGTCAAATTTGGCCATTTAACGATATTTGCTCTTAAGAGTGGTGTTACCCGCTCTATCATTGAGCAGTTTTCGTCATTTCGCACAAACATGGGCTACTCAGACTTCACCCAATCAATCTAAATAACACGCAACCACAACCTAATATAATTTCATTAATTTAAAAGCATAAAAATTACGGGCATTTGACAATCAAAATAATACAGGAAAGATTTTCAAATTAAAATTGGCATTTAAGCATTCTAATTCTATTAGAGAGGCCCAGCACACAACAACACGATACGATCATTGCAAATGAGTACAAAATTTTTGAATGTAAACTCGGGATTTGGAAACCAACCTTATATGCCGATTAAAACGCGATTGAAAAGCTAGGCAGAAAAGAAATCCTAGTTTCGAGCACCTATCAACAACTAAAATACTAATGGAATATAAAAATATTGAAGATAATACCTTGGTGTGAGTTTGTGAAGTTTAAAAGCTAGGGAAAGTGAAGGATTTCAAATTCTAAGTCTTTTGGCCATTATAAACCGTCCAGTTCACGCCCATTCGACGACATTGGTCGTACTCGCCGATACACTGGGTGACACACCGAGCGGTCACTTGGCTCACCTAGTTTTGCAGGACATTCAGTCAAAGTGAGGGTCCAAACGACGGTCTTTATCGGGAACGCTGAACAGGTCGGCGAGTCACCAAATTGCTCCAGGTCTCGCCGAGTTTTACAGACTCTAAGTTAGTCTTGTGTGGAGTCAAACGGTGGGTCAAATCAGGCACACCGACCATTTCATCGATTGGCCGACTGTCCTTTCACTCGCTAATATGCATTTTCCAAACACTTTCAGCATTTAAACCTGCACCACTAACACACCATTATTTATAAAAGTAAACAAAAGCATTTAAAACCTTGGGTTGCCTCCCAAGAAGCTCCTTAGTTAACATCGTGGCACGACGCGAGTCCTTACTCACTCTCCATTGGTGGGGTTGGTCCTACTGCTACTAGGTAACCCCAATAGTTCTTTTGAGTGAAGAGGAGGCACTGCATAACTCATGAGTGTCCTAATCAGCTGGATCGATCTAGAATGGGAGCCAATCATTTGATTAAACACTTCAATATTCTCCTTCATCTCTTCCAACATTCGATCTTGTTCGATGATCTTTTGGAGAATGATTTGGAGTGTGTCATCAACACAATTGTTCTCCCTGTCTCTAGACTGTTTCCGCTCATGAGGGGGTATGTACCTCCCTTGGATCTTGCACTGGTTTTCCACCTCTGATATTTTGGTGGCCAACTCGTTCAACTGAGTTACCAGTGCGGTTAACTTGAAGTCCCTCTCGACTTCTTGACTCGTCTCAGCCGAGTTGCTACCATTTCCCTCAGCCATGCTCAGGGTATCTGCCTACACCAAAAACTTCAAAGAAAAACAAAACTAAAAATTAAGTTAGTAAACTACGACTATCAAAAGCAAAATTTGTCTTAACCAAAAATTTTCATGTAATACCACTCCCCAGCAGTGACGCCATTTTGATGTTTGCATAATCAAGACACAGCTTCCAATGCAAGTGTCTACGATTGTACAATAGTAAAGTAACCCAACCAAGGGTTGAGGTCGAGTCCCAAGGGAGCGGTTCCTAAAAATTAGTGGTTAAGCGTAAAAGTGCTAAACCTAACCGTAGCTAAAGACTTTATCGATTGAAGACATGACAAATTAAAGGGTTTGACATGAGTGTCAAATATCAATGGGGGGTTTGTAAACAAGTAAAGAGCAAAATCAACAAAAATAAAGAGAGATACGAATATGGAGACGGGATTCTTGGGATGTGATAGGAATACGGGCTAAACTAGACTATTGGGTACATGCTTTTGATAGTAAATTTGTTGAATATTTGTGACTAGGCTAGATTATAGTTGGGGTAAAGTCTCTCTCGAGCAACTTACCCCGAATCAACTCAGTTTCTCTCGAACACCGAGTTGTCACTTTAAGCACAACCTCTGCCTTAGCCCACTAAATCTCTCGAGCTGAGTGTGTGGGAGAAGGACTAGGGTTCACTCTCTCGAGCTGAACCTCATGTCGACCCAATCCCACCGGCCATCAATTTAGTAGTCTTAGTTTTATGACTTCTCTCTCGAGCAAGTCAAAAAACACAAAGGTGAAATCGTATTTGCAACTACAATATCATTAAGTTCCAACACAACTACTAAATGAAATCACATTTACACAACAAATAAACCATCAACAAGCAAGACCCAACAAATAATCTAACCCATATTCACAAAATCACATCCAAATAATTGGGGTTTTAGCTAGACATGTAAAAGAGATAAAAAGTTATACCAATCTCAAATTCCATCAATGGGTATGCAAGATTAAGTCTTAAAACAAGTCAAGAGTGAAGAATCCACAAGACCCAAGTATAAAACCTTGGAGTTGAAACCCTTTGAATCTTCAAGTTCTTCAAAAACCCTCTCCAAACTTAGAGTTGTCTCTCAAAATTGTATTCTAAACTTAATACAACTAAAAACTACCTCAGAATAAAAACTGAACTAGTATTTATAGTATTCAGAAAATGTGTTGGGAAGGAGCCATTCAGCATAGTTAGTTGAGATTGCCGATACACTCAGTGATCCACCCTTTGGTCTGCTTCATCGCCTTTCAGCATCTTTGCGTCCTGGATCATTGGGCGGTATAGTACTGCTTTGCAGAACTGCTCGGTGACACGCCGACTACTCCATTTCACCGCCAATTTGATCTTTTCCTTCAGGGCTCAGCACACTGGAACAAAAGGCGAGGATAAGACCTTTTGGTGACTCGGCGAATGGGTTTAGCAATTTTCAGATCTTTATTTTTTGTTCTTTCAGCTGGCTTTGTTCCTTTTTGCTAAATCGTGTCCATGCTTTCTCTCAAACTCCAAATACCTGAAACTTAAGGGTTTTCATCAAATATTAAACAAAACATGCATTTGAGGACACTAATTATATCAAAACATAGCCCTAAATCAGTCTAATTTGTGGACTCATCTGCCTGCACGGCCCGGTGGGTTGGGTCGTGACAAATTGGTATCAGAGCCTAGGTTACCGATCTCCCCGTACAAGAGCAAAATGTGGTCTAGACTCCTGCGGATTGGTGTGTTGTCCACATCTAATCTTCAGGAAGCTAGGAATTATTTTAGGAAATTATTCCACTCATTCTCTCCTTTCGTGCGAAGTGTCACTTGTGGTATGAGTTGAGTCCAATTGGTATCTCCCGATTCTAATTGGTATCTCAACGAAGTAAACCAAACGTCGTAGTCACGATTGAAGGAACACAAGCAAGGTAATTGGAATTAGGAAGGTTCCAATTGGTATCTAGCCTTAAGGGCTATAAAGAGCATGGATGACCAGTAATAGTCATCTATGGAGCGAAATAACGAACAAAAAATTTAGGCTTGTCTTGAGTTGCTACTTGAATATGTGAGTGTGTTCTCTAAATTTACTGTGAAGGTGAAGTTGTAATTGCTTGAATATAATTAGGTGATTATGTATACTATAATGTGTGCTTGAACCTTAAATTTGTGCAGTGTGTTGGCTACATTGATTGAAGTTATGGAAGTCGTAAATTCTTGAGTGTCGTGAAACTCATTGCGAAAAGAAAGTAAGAACTAAGTTGGTGCGAGGGTCTAGCTAATTTACGAGGTGATTCATAAAATAGAATCTGGACATGCGTCGCAACCAATTAATGATCGTGTGGATGTCTGGGTCTATCCTAGGGATGTGTGGGTGTAACGTTGAATTAACGGGAACTAGTGGGATGCCGTGTCGTTAAGATTGATTCGAATTAGTTAATGATTTTTTTCCTAGCTTGGAGATTTATCTTAGATTGTCTGGTTAAGCTAGAAACCTTGGGGAAATCATAGAAAAATGAAAAGAATCAAGAAATAATTAGCCTGGGTTATGGTCTCGTCTGAGCTGCTATAGTGGGATTATTCCCGCCACAACGACACCGCCAGAGTGGAATTTTTCCTGCCAGGGTAAGACAAGTCGAGGCAGAACCTTAACCCAGCCTCCCATGTTTTCCCTAACCTCAAAATGTCAATCTAAATGGGATACAAACAAATCCCTGCAACCCTAATCAGTGTTCAGCAACAAAAGTAATAGTTCATAAACCTTACGAATAAATAAAAGGCTGTATCTGACAGCAAGTAACAAGCATCCTTGTGCTACAAAAACTTAGGAAAGTGAAAGATAAAAATAGTGGTTTAAAACTTACAAACCAAAAAGGGTCAAAATAATAAGTCATCTCAGGAACCCTGCAACTGAGAGGTGTCGGTGTTGAAATCTAATTCCTCCCGGGGCACCAGGCCGGTCACGACCTCCACTAGCTCCGAAAACTGAACATAATCATCCTTCTCCACTATGGGAATCTCCTGTCCGGGAGCGATACAGGTAAACATGATTTTTACTGCGTTCCCGAGCCAAATCATCACACAGTCCCTCGCTCGGTTCTTCTTCCTCTCCTAGCACAGCTGGCGATGGAGCATCTCGACCTCTAGGGCAGTGTTGGGTGGAATCGAAGTGAAGTCGGCATAGGTACTCCCCATCTTCTTCCGGACAGCCTCCAGATCCTTTTCAACCCGTGCACCTGAGAGTGGGTCCTCATCGTCCAAGTCCACGACCGCCTTACTGCTGCTAGCCCTACCCGTCCTCCTCCTCTTACTCCTAGAAATAGAGCACTGCCTAGCCAAAAGAGGGTGAATGGGGGTGATCCATAGGAAGTACCTCATCAGCACCAAATAGTGGCACCCCACCCACTTGCACAGTACAATATAAGTCCCGGTAAAAAGAAAGACTTCTTGTTACCCCAGTAGAACATCTTCCACTTTGAAATGATCTGCGCCCCCATATTTAACTTAATTCCCTGTATAGCACACGCCGCCACTAGGGCTCGAGAAAAGGTCACCTCAGTGCGGTTGCCCGACGGGAAGATCCTCCTAGTCACCAAGTGTAGCCACCTCTTAGCATCAGGTGACCAGTCTGTGCTAGTGATGCCCTCAGTGGTAGCCCAGTAAACCTGATCCCGGCGCTCAAGCTCAACTAGAGTGTCTCTCAGCCACTCCAGATCCATCTCCCTCAGCTTGGCCTCGTAACCATCATTTGAGACATCGGGTAACTTTAGTACTTCATTGATGGCAGTGGTATTCAAGGTAATATCGACCCCCCAGACACTGATGACAGGGTAAGAATCATCCCAGCGGACGGTAGAGAGGATGGCATAAAACACCCTTACCCAAGAAGAACGTGCGTTTGGAGGAAATTCAGTCAGGGGAGCCCCATCTGAACTCCATCAGGTGGGCATAAAATGCAGGAATCTTCTCCTCTAGCTTGTGCAACACAAAAATCCTCTCACAATAGAACCCCGTGTTGGGGTGATCATGGTACCTCTCCCAACTCGCGGCATCAGGGAATCGGATGAAGGGTAAGTTTTCTTCATTTTTACCTGCCATTTAAAAGCTTGCAAGAGTGATGAAAAGTAGTAAGTTAAAACACATAGAAATTGACAGTGCAAGGGTTGAATGAGAAGAAAGGAAATTTTGGGTTAAGGGATTTATGCCACTGGTCTGGTTATCCCACCACAACGGCCAAAATCCCGCCATGGCGGGATTAGGGAGGTCGCGACAATGGCACCTTTCCATCCCAAAACCCCTATTTTTGATAGAATTTCAGCAAATAAGAGTTGTTTAACTTCCCTAGAACGTAAATAAGTAAGTATTTTGGCATAGTAACTCCTTAAAGTGGCCTAAATCTGAGTTTTGCACCAAGAGACCTTTCAATTTCCTCTACCCATTTTTGTATCGATTTACCCATATTGTTATGAAATCCTTACGCCCAGGACGTTGTGAACGTAAGGAAAGTAACCATGCTACGTTTATTATATAAATCAAGCAACCTAATGCATTTCCAAAATAACTACCCCAAAACCGTTTCTAAACAATTAAATAGTAGCATGCAATCATTGATAATCAAGTAATGAAGTAAGGAGCGTAAGGAACAAGAGAATTACCATAAATTTGGCGTTCAAAGCGAGGGGTTTGAGAGGATTTTGAGAGGATTTAATGAGAAGAGGTAAAAATGAGAAAACTTTTCCTTATTTTTCCCTTTATTGCCTTTGATCTCCCGCTACAGCATAATATATTGCGCCATGGTGGCCCCTCTCCAATGAGAGGGCTGTCACCCTGGCGGGTTCAGTCTATGTAATATGGGACACAATTTTTTCTTCACACATTGCGTCGTATCCCTAACCGATCTCTTAAAGTATAGAACCTGTCATTGACCGCTTGATAAATAAAAACCATCCCCATCCGTGAATTGGTAATGGACCGAGTTGTTAGACAAAAACAATATGAGTTAGGATGCGTGATGACCAGTGCACTAGTCATTCAGGGACGAACGAGGGGTAAATTAGTATCGATTGTAATGACCCACACCGTCATTATTTAGGAGAAACAAAGATCCAAGAAAATCTGGGCCCTTGTCCAACCAGAGCAAGCCAGATGTCACCAGGACGGCGGTGCCAGAGCGGGATATGCGAGATAGAACATAAATTATGAGAAATCCTATTTTCTCCATCTTCCTAAAATACCTAATTAAGTCATAAAACACCCTAGAAACCTCACAAAACCTACTCTAAGCTTTGGAAGGAAGGAGAAGGAGATTTCTAGTGTGAGGATGGTGAGATCTTGCGGATTCTTGACAAAATTTACCATCACGAAAAATCCAAATGGAAGTCAAAAACTTCGTGCAACTGCTTGTCGCCCAGGTAGGCTAGGTTTTATGAATTGATTAGTTTAAATATGTGCTCGCCATGTAATATATATAAATTAATGGTAGGGTTTATGTTCGTGCACCGAGTGAATTCCATGGGTAATTCCTAGAAATCAAGTAATTGGGTTTATGCCTTGAGAAGAGAAATTGATGACTTGTCAGGGCTTCTAGAATTGCTATCTTGGATAGAATTATTTCAAGAATAAGAATATGAAATAATAATTGGAACTAGAATTATGAATGTATGCGAGACCATAAATTGGAGTTATTGATTTGAAGATTTATGATGAGTTTTGCTTAAACCCTAGAAGAAGCCTTAGATGATGAACTAGGGCTAAGTATGACAAATTAACGTATGTTGATAATGTTGCATTGTTGATCACACTTGTGGTGAATAAGATGGGTGAATTATCATTGACATGAAATCATGACTTAAATGTATGATCTTGAGGATATACTTGTGTTTGTGATTGTGATGTGTGGAATGGATCGGTTGCCACGTTCCGGCATAACTAACTCGGATCGCTTGCCACGTTCCAGCATAACTATAGGATTGGGTGCCACGTTCTGGCATAACTATGGGATCAGTTGCCACGTTCCAGCATAACGAACTAGGATCGGTTGCCACGTTCTGGCATAACTACTTAGGTTTGGGTTCCATGAGAGGACCAATGATGTGGCATAATTGTCTGACTTGGGAAATTGTGAAATTGTTCGTTGTTTGTAAATATTGTTAATGTTTTGTTTGCTCAAATATGTTCTTGGGAGTATGTAGTTGAATTTACATATACATGTTGGACGAGTTGGATATAGTGGAAGGGCAATTATCAAGGGGCTAGTAATAAATAGTAAAGGATGTTCGGGTTTTGTAATGGCAAGAAATAGAGGTAGAATGTGTGATGAAATATGTTTAGGTGGATTTCACCTTGGGGGAAATAGATTAAGTTCGTGTTAAGGGAGCTTGATGTAATATATTATATGACTATGGTTGGGTAATGTGACGAGAAGTAGGGGTATGACGTGAACGGTTAGTCGAAAAGTTGGTGTTTGTATTTGGGGGAATTTCTCTATGTTAGAATGGTTAGGCTATGATCAAGTACCTAGTCGGTAGGTTGATGGAGAAGGATGTTAATAGTGAGAATACTAGTGTATATTAGAGGTATTTCATGAAGGGGTAAAGGTGGAGAAGCGAGTGGTTTATGTCATAATCTTACTAGATGGTCTCTTTTATTATGTGGTGGGCCTCGGGTTGACCGATGATGCCTACCAGTACGCGTGTTTTGTACCGATAATACTCTTGCTATGTCGTTTTGACATAGTCTGGATGCAGGATTGGTGGCGTTTCATTAGGTGAAGACGAAGGAAATCTCCAGCATCTTCTATTCTTCTTTTCGCATAGTGGGAGCTGTGTCTTTTAATTATTGTCCAGTTGTACTCTTAGTAGCTCTTGTACCTGTTTAGACTAGATCCATGGGAGTTTTTTAAATTACTTTACAAGTTTAACTAATAGTGTGTCCAAGGATATTATTTATAAAATCATAGTATTATCTTATTTATTTCTGTTTTCTTAAAACTTTCCACATGTTTAACTAATTGGGATATGAGGGTTCTCCTACTTAGCTGTTAGAGTGGATGCCCACACGGCCCGGTGGGTTGGATCATGACAAATTGGTATCAGAGCTTAGGTTACCGGTCTCCCCGTACAAAAGCAAAATGTGGACTAGACCCTTGCGGATTGATGTGTTGACATCCACATCTAATATGCAGGAAACTGGGAAGCATTCTAGGAAATTGTTCCACTCATTCTCTCTTTTCGTATGAAGTGTCTCTTCTGGTATGAGTTGAGTCAAATTGATATCTCCCGATTCCAATTGGTATCTCAACGAAGTGAACCAAACATCGTAGTCACAACTGAAGGAACACAAGCAAGGTAATTGGAATTGGAAAGGTTCCAATTGGTATCTACCCTTAGGGGCTATAAAGATCATGGATGACCAGTAATAGTCACCTATGGAGCGAAATAACTAACTAAAAATTTGGGCTTGTCTTTAGTTGCTACTTGAATATGTGAGTGTGTACTTCTTGTTTTCTGAATTTACTATGTAGGTGAAGCTGTAATTGCTTGAATATGATGAGGTGATTATGTGTACTATAATGTGTGCTTGAACCTTAAATTTGTGCACTGTGTTGGCCACATTGATTGAAGTTATGCAAGTCGTAAATGCTTGAGTGTCGTGAAACTCGTTGAGAAAAGAAAATCAGATTTAAGCTGTTGCAAGGGTCTAGCTAATTTACGAGGTAATTTGTAAAATGTAATCTGGACGTGCGTCGCAACTAATTAATGATCGTGTGGATGTTTGGGTCTATTCTGGGGATGTGTGGGTGTAACATTGAATTAATGGGAACTAATGGGATGCCGTGCCGTTAAGATTGATTCAAATTAGTTAATGATTTTTTTCCTAGCTCGGAAATTTATCTTATATTGTTTGGTTAAGATGGAAACCTTGGGGAAATCTTAGAAAAATGAAAAGAACCAAGAAATTATTAGCCTGGGTTTTGGTCCCGTCTGAGCCGCCAGAGTGGGATTATTCCCGCCACAGCAACATCGCCAGAGCAGGATTTTTCCCGCCAGGGAGGGATAGGGCGAGGCAGAACCTCAACCCAGCCTCCCATGTTTTCCCTAACCTCAAAATGGCAACCTAATTGGGATCCGAACAAATCCCTGCAACCCCAATCAGTGTTCAACAACAGAAGTAATAGTTCATTAAACCTTAAGATTAAATAAAAGGCTGCATCTGACAGCAATAAACAAGCATCCTTGTGCTACAAAAACTTAGGAAAGCGAAAGATAAAAATAGTGGTCTAAAAATTACAAACCAAAAAGGGGCAAAATAATAAGTCATCTCAGGAACCCCACGACCGAGAGGTGTCGATTTCAGAATCTAATTCCTCCCGAGGCACCAGGCCGGTCACGGCCTCCTCCAGCTCCGCAAACTGAACATAATCATCCTTCTCCACTATGGGCATCTCCTGTTCGAGAGTGATACAGGCAAATATGATTTTTACTGCCTTCCAGAGCCGAATCATCAGACGGTCCCTCGCTCGGTTCTTCTTCCTCTCCTGCCGCAACTGACTGATGAGTCCACAAATTGGACTCATTTAGGGCTTTATTTTAATTGAAATAGTATCCTCGAATGCTTGTTTTATCTCAATACCTGATTAAAATGGTGAAGTTTCAGGTATTTGAAGTTTTAGTGGAATCATAGACACTTAGGCGCAAAACGGAGGAATTAGGGCTGAAAAGAACAAGAAATGGAGTCCTGCGAATCGCCGAGTTTAATTGGGCGAGTCACCGAAATGACATGAACCGCCCTTCATTCCCGTACGCAAAGCCTTGAAGAAAGTGGATCAAAAGGCGAAGAAAGGAGCAGTCGGCGAGTCGCCGATTAGTTCCGCGAAGCAGTACTATACCGCCCAATGATCCAGAATGCGAGGATGCAAAAGGCAAGACACTGATGGCGATGAGTTGACCAAAAGGCGGATCGCCGAGTTCATCGGTGATCTCGACTAATGTCGCCGAAAAATCCTCCACAGCACAATCTGTGAAAACTATAAATACTACTTAGAATTTTAGAAGAGAGAGAGTGGAAACACATTTTTAATATAGTACTTTTTCACTTTAGAACATATTCTAGCTTATATTTTTCTCTCAAGTTTGGAGAGGGTTTTGTGGAGACTTGAAGAAAGGAGCTCTTCTTCCCCAAGTTGGAAGTGGGTCTTCTATATTCACTTTCCTTTGCTTAATTCAAGGTTTAATTTCTTATACCCAGTTGATTTCATTATTATGTTGGGTATAATTTCTTGTTTCTTAATCTGTGGCTAAAAACCCCATTCTTAGGGTGTGATTTAGCAACTATGTGTTGATATTCTTATTGGGTCTTGATTGTTGATGGGTTAGATGTATTGTAATGGTGATTTCACCTAGTGGTTGTGGTTTAATCTAAAGGGTTTGTAGTTGCAAATACAAAGCCACCCATGTGTTTTCGTCTTGCTCGAGAGGGAGGTCGCAAAACCAAAACCACTAGACTGATGGCCTAAGGAGTGGGTCGACATGAGGTTCAGCCCAAGAGGGTGAGCCCTAGTCCCATATACTAACACTCAGCTCGAGAGAGTGAGTGGGGTAAGGCGTAGGCTGGTCTTCATGCGGCAAATGGGTGTCTGAGAAGAACGCATTTGAAACGGGGTAAGTTGCCAGAGAGGGAACTTATCTCCATTTAAAGCTTAGCCTAGTCACTATTATTTTGCAAATCTCCAATCGAAAGCATGTACCCAACAACTTATCTCAACTTGTATTGCGGTCACATCTCAAGAACTTTTCCCCATACTTGATTTTCTTGTTCATATTGTTGTCTTAGTCCTAGTTACAAAAAACCCCTTTGATATTTTACACTTTGGTGTCACCTCCTTTAATTTACAATGTCTTTTATCGCAAATGTCTTTCACTACGACTAATTTGAATGAAATTATAATTGGTTATTAATTCTCAAAACCGCTCCCTTGGGACACGATCCCAACCCTCGGTTGGGTTACTATATTATCGACGATCGTAGACACTCATATCGTAGGATAGTGTCATTGGTCACAATAAGCATCAAAATGGCGCAGCTGCCGGGGAGTGGTGTTATTTGAGAGTTCGTAGTTAATCATAATTTTTTTTATTCTTATTTGTAGTTGAGTAACTTAACTTTTAGTTGTGTTTTAGTTATGTTGGAAATATTGCAGGAAGCATGAGTGTGAACGGTAGTAACGGGATCCAGGTGGGCCATCAGGATGACATCGGAAATCTCCATGACGTCCAAGAATCCAATCTCAATGATCCACACCTCATGGGAGGTGTTGGAGCTATTCGTCTGCCCCCAACAGAGGGAAACACAATATTCCACATTACAAGCACCATGTTGCAACTTCTGCAACTAAAAGGGCTTTTTAGCGGACTAGCTCATGAGGACCTACACGAGCAGCTTTGAAACTTCGTAGACGTGTGTGGACCATTCTCATTCAAAAACATCTCTCAGGAATCAGTACGATTGAGGTTATTTCCTTTTTAATTGATGGGTGAGGCCTGCAAGTGGTTAGCCGAGTTGCCACGCAACTCAATCACTTCATGAGAGGAGTTGGTGAATGGATTCAATGTGCAATTTTTCCCTCCTTCGAAGATGATGACTATCCGGGATAGCATCCAAAGCTGTAAGCGTCTGAATGGCGAACCTCTGCACGAAATCTGGCTCAGATTTAAAAAACTGGTGCAACAATGTCCAACACATGGTCTCCCTGACAATGTGCTCCTTCAATACTTCTACCGGAGTCTAGACTCGGTAAGCAAGGGTGTAGCTGAACAACTCACACCCGGAGGCTTGATGCAGCAACCATATGCAGTGGTAGCTCAACTCCTTGATGGTATGACAACCATCAACAGGGCATGGTACACCCGTGAAGATCAAGTCTCACCGGTCACATTTCAACTATCTAAGGAGCAGGTTGAAAAAGACAATGAGAGAGATCAAAATATGGCCAAGATCATGACACATCTTGATATTCTATCCAAAAATGTCATGGGAGCTGGTACCCGTGGTATCAATGTTGTAGGGGTCGGGGTGCAAATCCTGAGGAGGCGAGTTTTGATGCCTTGTATAATGAAGAGGTAAACTTCTTAGCCAACCAAGGTGGTGGTTATCGATCAAATTACCCAAGGGAGGGTGGAAATCAAGGCTGGCTAGAGATGAAGGATGGAAGGATCAAGAATGGAGAGACCGAAATCCTAATTGGAAAGATGGGGAGAAAGATAAATATGTGCCTCCCCACGAACGCCAAAAGCCAAAAGACTCCGAGGGTAGTAGGCATGAGGATATGCTTTCACGCATTCTCAACAGAGTTGAAGGATCAGAAAAACTGCCGAAAGGCATGAAAGAGGATGTTTCCACTCTCAGCCAGACCGTTACCTCCCATTCTGTTTCAATCAAGCAGTTGGAGACCCAAATGGGTCACCTCTCGTCTCATATAAATCCGAGACAGCAAGGAGGCTTGCCTAGTGACACTACGGCCAACCCCAAGGGTGAGAGTTGAAGGTGGACTAATGATACGCTCAAATTACACCTCCCTAAAGAAGCATAAGCGATCGTTATCAAGTAAAGAATCCAACTTGTAGGTTGGGGTCGATCCCACGAGGAAAATAGTTTAGATTTAACTTTAACCAACAATTAATTAGTTTAGTCAAATTACTTCCAGAAACAAGTAATTAAATGGGGGAGGATTTGTTAAACAAATTGTAAGAATTCAGTAAACAAAAGTCAATTTTGGTTGTTATCAAGATGAGAGAATTAACTAGGGTATACGTGTTCCCCACAAGCTCATAACGCAGTAATCCTAGTAATAGCAATCCTTTCCTAGTGTACTACATGCAAAGTGATAAGTTAGGTATCTCTAAATCCTTGGTCCAACATCTAGAGAATTTCACCCCGCACCTTGGTCCGG
>JAJOOO010006417.1:0-38723 GCA_029582685.1 Solanum piurae
GAGAGAGAATGATTTTGGAAATTATAATTTGAAGAATGAAGTTATAATCCTCATTTAAATGTTCTAATATACCTAAAATAATAAAAACTTCTTAAAATAAATACCCAAACATTTAATTAGCCAAGGGGGAAATTTACCAACCCACCCTTGGTTTGGCCGGCTTTGGACAACTTTTACAGTGCCCAAAGACGTTGACTTCAAACTCAACCAAACTGACCTATAAACTAATTTCAAACACGTATACAATTTTATCAACTACTAACACACATGTGAAGCTCTAATTATCCTATTTCATTTTGAGGGGTGTTACATATACACAGAGTTACTTGTATTTTTACATACATCCAGAGTTTACATTGTATCTTTGCATACATACAGAGTTACTATTGTATTTCTAAATACACAGAGTTACTATTTATACTACTTTATATTGAAATGAGTTGAGTTGAGACCATGTTTGTTCTTTCAGTTCTCTTTTCAAACTATGTCTTGTTTTAGAATTCCCCTCGCATGCTCGTACATTCAATGTACTAATGCCATTTGGTTTGCATTGTTGTTATGATGCAGATACAGGTAACCAAGATCAACATCCAGCGCTTCGTTGATATAGTTGAGCATTTAAAGTCTTGTGGTGAGCCTCCTTGCTTTCGGGAGGATCCCTAATTACATCACTTTAGTAGTTTTCAGATGTTAGGATGATCGGGGATTGTCCCGACATCCCTTATAGTTTTAGAGACTTCATAGACAGTTAGTTAGTTCATTTTTCTTTACCTTGTTATTGGCTTATGTTTTGAGACTTGAGTTGCCATCTTGTCTAGTTGAATGTTTCTTTTTAAGACATTCTAAGTTTATTTCATGAGTTCATAATTTGAGACTATCTTCTTGTCTTTCTACCAATCGTGCTTTGTATCTTTCTATTGACCCATCCGCTTTGCATTTAACTTTGAGAATCTATTTATTCCCAATAGCTTTACATTCCTTAGAAAGGTCAACTAGATATCAGACATTGTTGGTTTTCATGGACTCTAATTTTTCTATTATCACTTTTAACCATTCGTCCTTTTTAGGACTCGATAAAGCCTCAGTTACAGAATTAGGTTCATCCAATTTTGTAGGAGATACCAAGAAAATATTATCCCTAATATCATAAGATGGTTTAGGTAAACCTTTTTTGTACTCTTAAGTAATTGAAGTTCAGATTTCTCTATAGGATTTTGGGGTTCATAACTCCCACTTGGACCAGGAATCATTTCTTGATCCATTGAGTTACCTAGTATACTTGACGACATTATCTGATCTTCTGAATTCAACATTTCGTGTAGAGGCTCACCTTCATCTATTTCATCCTTTATCAAAAAAATTATTTTCCAAAAATCTGACATCTCATCATATAATTTCAGTAATACTTTCATCCTCTAATTCATCAATAAACACATACTCTTTGGAGTGTTGTGAGTATCTTATAAAAATATATTTCTTTTCTTTTGGACTTAGTTTACCAAACTCACCAAAATGATCTTAAATATATGATGCACAACCTTACGATCGTAGATCATTCAGGTTTATTTTATGACCAGTCCAAAGTTCATAAAGACTTGAAGACATTGATTTAAAAGACACTTTGTTTAATATGTAGGCCGCAATTAACAATTCATCTCCCCGGATTCCCAATAATGTTTTATTCCTTCTTTCAGCTACACCATTGTTTTGAGGTGTATAAGGAATAGTTAACTGTGTGATAATATCCTTTTCAGTACATAATTATTCAAATTATTTTGACAAATATTCACGTCCTCGATCAGTTCTTAAACCTTTTATGCTTTTATCTAATTGATTTCAACTTCACTCATATATCTTATAAAACACTCAAGCGCTTCAAATTTATGTGAAATCAAATAGACATAACCGAAGCGCGTGAAATCATCAATAAATGTAATGAAGTATGTAGCACCAGACCTTACCCTTACATTTATTGGACGAAAAAAAAACAAAATGAATTAACCGAAGTGGGAGTTCATCTCTCTAAGCCTTTTCAAATGGTTTACGTGAAATCTTTCCAGCGAGACAATTTTCACAAGTTGATATGTCAATTTTGATGAAAGAACCCAAATGCCCTTCTTTTATCAACCTATTCATTCGATCTTGCCCTAGGTGATCTAATCTTGTGTTTCATGTAATAACATCAATATCATTGTTACTTGAATAACATGCTATTACACAATGATCAATATAATAGTCATAAGTTAAAGGATTACAATCTAAAATGATAAAATGATCATAGTGAAGTCCAAAATCATATAAAACATTATTTAGAGCTATTCTAATGCCACTACGACTAAAAAATAAATCAAAACCAACGTCTAAAAGAACAGACACATATACTAAATTTCATTATATTTATGGAGCATATAGGATGTCATGCAACATCAAGAAACAACCACCACACAAGTCCACTTCGCAAATGCCTATCTCTTTGATTTCTAGTTTAGCATTATTTTCTACGTAGATCCACCTTGATTTATATGAAACTTGACTAAACTCCACAAACGCTTTTCTATCTCGACTCATGTGATCGGTGGATCTTGAGTCTACAATCCACATAGGATAAGATTCAGTTAGTAAAGAAGTGCTAGAAACATATGTAGCACTTAGAGATGCGTTTAGAAATGATATATTTTTCGGCTCAATACATTCACGAGAAAAATACCTCATCACTTGGCAATTGTAGCACTTTATTTTACTGTTGTCTCTCTTCTTAAAAAAACATTTTTCTTTCTTGGAATTTGGCTTCTTATTTTTCTTAGAGGGTCCTTCTCCAGTCTCTTTGTCTTTTCTATTTCTTTTCCAATTCTTCTTGTGCTTGAAGCCTGAAGATTTTGTATCACTTGCCTCTGTCACAAAGGCATTAGAAGCAGATTTAGCAGCAACTAAGACACTCATCTTCAAGTTCAATATTACGGGAAACATCAAAAAAAGTATTGACGTAATCATTATGGGTCAAGTTAACCTTCAAATGTTCCCAATTATTTGGAAGAGACCGAATCACTGCTTGAACTTGTTGCTCATCTAAAAAGAACATGACCATCACTCTTGAGTTGAATTATCATTTTTGACATCACCCTAAGGTGTTGTTTGATATTTTGATTATGACGCTTCTTGTAAGTGTCAAATTTGATAGTCAAATGTCGAAGGCGTGTCACAGACGTACCCCTATACATTCATCATAGATGTGTCCACATCACATGAGCTATAGGGAATTCCTCACATTCATGTATGAGGTCACTAACCATAGAACTAACTATTATTACACCTGCAGCGAATTTAGCCATTCTCCAAGCTTTATAAGCTTCAAGATCCCTTTTGTATTGTGCAGTGTTACCCTTTTTTGGTTGATTCAAAATATGATTTATATCTTCGAGAGCATTGTGTTGTTTCAGTACATATCATATTTTGCGACTCTAGATGTCGTAATTGTCATCATTAAGTTTTTCACCTTTGTTTAAGTCACCACTGATACTTTTTGATGCATGTGACATACACATTCAAGCAAATTCATTCTCATAAAGGTTTCATATGTAAAGTAAAATTGAAAACACACGTAAGCATCTAATCATCATCTATCAACTAAAAATTCAATCAAAATTGAAAACTAATTTTTTAATTTGTATACCAATATATTGAAGACTTTAATAGCAAGGATTTTTAAGTCTTATAACATAAATTGAGAAAAAAACTACATAATTTATATATTGAAATGCAAATAAGCAGTAACAAATTACTAGTCATCTAAAGACTACAATCCTCCCACAAGTCTTCAAGACAACAAATATACACCCTAAAAGGCGGTCAAATATCATGATAAACATAAGACAATCTACTACTCCAACGTTCACGAAGAGCGTCTGTTATGTAATCTAAGGCTCTCCAATCTGAAATTTCAACAAAATCAGCCACTTCAGCCAACTTTGATTAAAAAAGTGAATAAAATCACACGCTGAAATATTAGAGGACATCTTCAAAGACTTAAACTCTTTAAAATTCTTTTTTCCTTTCCTTCGAATAGCTCTCTGATTCCTTAACATATTTTTGTTGCCCTCGAAACACTAATCCATACGATTTCACGCCCTCAAAAATATGCACATGGCGACATGCTCTTCTACATTGTTTATTTGTTCGACTTCAAAAAATCCCACTTGGAGTAATTCGAGTTTCTTCCTATTCAGTTATGTCTGAAATAGAAATAAGGAAATAATAAGAATGGTTGAACCATTCAATGTGACAACATATGTCACTGTCATTTGTAGAAGAAAAAAAATTAAAGAAGCATAAGGACTAAACAAACTTATTGAGACCATTTTAATGCACATAACTAAACTAATAATTTAGTCAAAATAATTGGTCAATATTCTTTATTAAATAAAGAAGATAACTCATGGCTCATTTTTTATATATAAAAATTGTAATTATCTAAGTCAAAAAAAAAAAAAAATCTTGACTGCACAAAATTAAATTATAGATCTGCCATAGTCATAAATAATTTTCCTCAAATATTAAAGTAAGAGGTACTATTAATAATCCAAGTTCAAGTAACAAGTTTTTGTATACAAAAAAGCTTGTACAACCTACTGTAAATTTATTTCAATAGAAAGCAAAATTAATAGTGACTACTCTTTTTCATATGAATAAATATATAATTTAGGGTAGATGATGCTCTTTCTAAGAAGTAAAGTATCAATAATACTTGACTTTGTCTTTATTTATAAAATAATAAAAATAATACTAATACTTTTCGAGGAACAACTTTCGAAGAAATTAGGGGAAAAAGACTTTTTCAAAACCCATAAATAACATTACTCAATTCTTTTAAAAAAAAAAAAAATGGGGCTGCCTTGACTTTTGGACCTTATTTACTACAAATAGGTCTTATATCATCTCAAGAAGCAAAACAAAACATCTTCATTGAGAAAAAAAAATCCATCCCAGTCCCTACAATCTTTTTCATATCCTTTAGAGAACAGTAAATTACATCATATATGTTGAAAAAAATTATCAACCCTTTTTTCAGAAAGAATCTGATTTATAACTTGAATTGTTTCTACTTCTCGGGAAACTCATGAAAGAAAAAAATAAAATAAACCTCAAATCGTGGGGCTCAGACAGCGTATCTGATTCAAAATCAAAAATCACAATATTGGGTACTAATTTTCAATCTATATTTGTTCTCCTATACTTTCTAACAGGTGAGTAACATGTACTCTATCATTTATTTAAACAATCTTCTTCCACAAAATTTGAGAGATATTATTAACAACTATCTATTAACAACAAATTTCAAGAAATAAAATTCATGGCTTTGACACCATTGTTAGATATATAGAGCAAAATTGACGAGTTGAGTACCTTATATTTGCAGCGAAAGTCGTTGATTTTGCTACTTTAACATGATTTCTCCAAATTCCCTCTTTGAATCACTAGGAAATAAAGTTTGATTCACAAATTAAATGTCTATCTTCAGACAAAAAGTTTTTTTCTTCTGGTTTGTGTTATCTTTTTTTTTTGTTTTTTACGTTGTCTTCCTATTTTGTAAAGGAATAAATCCTTTTATCAAGAGGGTTAGTTTTTCAGTTTAATAACTCCCTCCCCCCCCTCTTTTCAAATAAGATATAATTAATTTTAATCTCTTCTCTGACAACTTCTTGGATCAGGTCGAATTAGATCGGGTCGGGTCGGTCCACAACCTAAAACTTACATCATGAGTATGATCTTGAATCTTGAACTTGTTATTAACTTATACTTGAGTTCAAGGGCCTTTGGTCTTGTTATTAACTTATACTTGAGTTCAAGGGCTTTTGGTCTTGTTCTTGAACTTGAGTGTTTGAATTCATGAACTTGTAGCTTATAGAGAAACTATGGCGTTTAATCCACGAGCTCTCTCTGCTTCTGGTTAGAATTCTGGTTGTGATTTCTAAATTAAGAAGACCACTATTTATTGTTGTAGAATAGATAAATTGTAATTAAAACATGCTTTCTTCGGCCAATGAGATTTTGGTGACATGGCGAGGGAGTATTGATGAAGACAAGTTTCCTTCGTCCAATAAGGTTTGAGTGACATGGCAATATTTAATTGGTCGGAACACGTCACTTGTACACATGACACATTTCTTTTTGCCTTTAATTGGGATAGAAATGTCATGTCATTTTGACAAATGGCGTGATCCTATAAAGAAATTTGTTTGACTTGAAATGTCACATCATTTGACATATTGACATGTGACATCAAAATATGCCTCGGAGATGAGATGACATTGCTTGCAAAGTGGGCTCATCATTTGTAGCCCAAATTGATGGACTAGTCCTAATCCAATGTAATTAGACTGTAATTAATTCCATATTTATTGAATTTAAATCATTAATCTAATTATATTAATCCACAAAATTTATTTGGACTACTATATTAGAAATTTACTATAATCCAAATCATTTTCTGATTTGTAAAATGGTTTAAAATACTCTCGAAGTATTGGAAATGATATAAAATTACCCTTCATCCACCCATTGGCTCCAAAATACCATTGACATTTTTCTTTGGGTCCAAATTTGACCACTTTTTTTAAAAGATTTCCATTTAAATTATTTATTTTAAAAAAAATACATGGCGTTCAATCATTGGTTATAATTTAATTAATTAATATAATTTACAAACTCACCTATTATCCACCTATTATTAATTAAACCCGCCCAAAATTCAACCCAATTAATATTGTCAAAATTTCTATGTTGGCAGATCATCATCATCTCCCTCATCAAAGCAAGAGTGACTAGGTTGTTAGAATAGAAAATTAAGTCATATCTAATATAGCTGAAAATATACAGAGGGGCATAATGGAGTAATTAAGCAATGATTTTAACAGGTGTTGGAAACAAAGGGAGAAGGATTTTGTTTAATAGATGGATAGTTATAATTTGGGGCGGGTCACGAGTGTATTAATTGGATCGGATTTGAATAAAAACAAAATTTTCAGATAATGATAAGCGAATAAATTTACAAATAAGATATTTAGGACTGAAATTAATCGTTGAAATAAAATATTCATAACAAAATCATCTGTGAGAAGTGTCAAATACATTACTGAACTTTGTGAGATGTCATATATCCCTATATGAATTTTGTTTTAATAAAAAATTAAAATAAATAAATTTTATAAAGCTCAAATAATATGTTAGAAATCGACACATTATAAAAATTATTTCTATTTTTTTATATTTAAATATTATTTAAAATTATTCCAATAACGACATTTAAAACTCAAAACACTTTAGACATGGTGAATATCAATACATTATAAAAATCATATAGTTCATATGGGCTCTGAAGCCCAGTGAGCACTTTCAGACGACTGCCTGAATCAAATAGGAGGGCAGGACCATCTTTCACTCTACTCACCACCTATAGGCGGCCGTCCTACAGCCGCCTGAAAAGAAACTGCAGTGATCTTGAATAGGGATCCTACAACGATAAATAGAATCCCCATAAAAATACCACTAGATCGAGCACCAGTGATTTCGTATCCGGTCAAAATCTTGGTGGAGAAGAAGCGAACAAAAGTACGCTTGCTTGCTGTCTTGTTCTCTGTCGCGAACTGGGATCGCTTGCCAGCTAGAATCAGACTGTCGGCTCTCGATTGCTGCTTGATTACCTATGTCGGTTGCATTAAGCTTTCAGTTCTGCACAAAGCGCAGGTGGGCGCCGCCCTTTTGAAAGCTTAGTAGCTGCGAGACCTGTCAAGTTCCCACTTGATCCTGCAAGTCTATAGTCTATACTTCTTGCTTTGATGGCAATCGTTGGTCGCTTGCTTGATTGGAAGGACTGATGCAATTATACCTTTCCTGACCCCGTACCTGTCCCCGATGAAAGTCAGGATGAAACCTGCTTTCATTTAAAACCAACTCACTCTAAGGAAAGGAGAGCTTTGCGAAAGTTTAAAAAGGAATTGAGTGAGCTCTATTGACCCTGATTAATAGCAACTCAAGAGAATCATGTACCAATGTTGTAGTTTCACGTTCATGTGTTATGCCTATTTGATAACTTGAGAATGACCACATATATTTATTTATTAATTATTAATATAACCTCTAATTAAGTAACTTTATTAATTACTATATTTTAAATAAATTTAAATCATATATTTAAATAATTTTAATAATAATTGCTTAAGTTATATCAAATCAAGAATTATACATTGTATATGTATTTGTAATTATTTGTTTGTTTAAGTTATATACTCTTCAATCTTGATAATTAAAGTTAATAGAATTTATTGATTATATAATTAAAAAGATGCTTACATAAAGTTAATATATATATTGATCATTTAATTAAGAATTGGGCCTAATATTTATAAGCATATACAATACATACATTACATACATATGCATATGATTTTATTCTATTTTTATTTTTAAATATATTCTTATTTTCTTCTTAAAATAAAAACGCACACATTGTATGAACGGTCTATTAGTCATGATAGAATTGTATATAAATTTATTCACTGATTATATTTAAAGAAAAATTAATTGTAAATTTGAAAATTCATACTTACTTCAATTTACTAAATTTTGTATTATCGAGTAATTAGTATAATTTTTAACTGGAGAATAATCTACTTATATCTATTATTAACATGAATTTTAATTGTCTCATTCGATAGAAAATTCTATATTAAGTAAAAATAATTTTTTTAAAATAGATATCCTAATTATGTTATACTTTATTTACATACATTCAACATATTGTAATTTAATATAGCATCCTACATGAAATACATCTATTTTAAAGTATTATAATTGATAATTAGGAATTGAAGGATCTCTTATTTATTTCTTTTGAAACATCCTCGTAATTAGTATTACTGGAGTAACTGAATTTTTTATTCATGATTAAAATTAGTGAAATAATTTTACCAATTTCTATATATATTAATTCTTGTTTGGAATGCTTATAATATAAAAAATTAATGTGTTATTCATGGCATAGTTATAAATGTCTTATCATAAAAAAAAATTGATAATATCTAAGTTTAAAAATTACATTTTTTCTCTTGAAAAACATCCATTATATAAAATAATTGTATTTAGTTGATTATATTTAAATAAAATTCAATTATAATTTTTTTGAAATATGCGGTTAATTACTATATTTTACTAAATTTATATTACAAAATAATTAAATGTAATCTTAAGTAGATAAAATAATCTTTTGCAGTTATTATTAATGAGAAATTTAACTGTCTTCTTCAATAAAGAAATTCATTTTAAGCGAAAAAAGTAATTTTTCAAAGGTATGCATCGATACATTATGAACATAATTGAGTTTGGGGGAGGGGTAGAAAAGGGAGTGTATGTTATGTGTACGTAGAACATATTTTTTTGTGGTATAGTAATGAAAAAGATATTAATATATAAAAACGAAATTACAAAATATTTTTTAACTAAAGAGTACAATATTTTTAATTAACTAAACAATATTTATTTTTAAAAATAAATTGAATGAACTATACACACAAAAAATATATAGACAAAAACACTTTTCACTTCCCTTGGCAGCCAAAGAGTTTATATTTTAGTAGTTCAAGGAGTTTGGGAAATAGAAAAAAAATTGTTTTGGACGGAAAAGTATTGAAGGAATAAATGTAAAAATTGAATAAGGATATCATAGACTTTTTATATTTCTGGCCAATTTTTTCTGGCAATTTAACATTACACTATTTTTTTGGACATTTTTACCCTTCAACTTAAAGATTGAATATATTCTTCAATTGTGTTTCCAATACATTAAAAAATACATTGAAAATGATTAACGAAATTAATTATTGATAATTTCATAGTCAAACTTGGAAAAGGAACCACAAAGTTCACCAAAGAAAACATAAATCTCACCCATTTTCTCTCTTGAAATTTTCAAGTTCTCGAAAAAAATTGTTTTACAAATAATGTTTTACAAAAAAAAAAAAAAAAATTTGACTTCACTAGTAAAAAAAGGGCAAGTTTAAATGACTAGAAAATTTGGTCAGAATTTGACCAGAAAATAAAAAAATCTATAATATTTTTTTTATTTTAAAAATAAACTGTTTTTTTTTTTTTCCTTTTTTAGTGAAAATGTATTAAATTTAAAAGGGTAAAAATGTTCAAAAAGATAAAATAATATAGGTAAAATACCATTCAGGCCAAATTCTCTGGGCAAAAGTATTTTTCCGTAAAAAAATTACATATTTTTTACTTTATTCGTGTCATCTTCTCTTTTTCAGTTTTTGAATTTCCTCCTTTTTACTATTCTTTTTTGTTTATTTATTTTCATTGCTTATTTCTTCTTGATAAAAATGAAAAAGTTCAAAAAGTACAAAAGAGGAGTAAAGTGTAAATTATCTACTTTAATTTATTATTTCTAATTGTAAAAAAATAAATTATGTCTAAACTTAAATATATTAAAAATTTATATCTATAAAACTTAAAATTAAAAATCTAAAAATGATCGAGTTGACAAAACAATTACTCCTATTTATTTAAAGAAATTGTTGTTACACATCGATTTTCTAGAAAAAATATGAATAATAAAAATATATTTTATCCGATTACACTTAAAATATATGTGCGCGAAATATAAAGAAAATTAAAATTACCATCACGTTTCCTCTATTATGTGATTGCTTTCAAATCCTCGACCATATATGAATCCTATCATACATAAGTAAAGACTCATTATAATTTAGTATTTTTTTTAAAAATTTATTTAATACTAGAGACGTATAAAAATATTTTTTGGATAAATTTTGATGGTGTTTCACTGAAAAATTATAATAACACAAAAATAAATATTTAAAGTTCTTTATGATTTCAAAACTTTCATCAAAAAAATTGAAAGAAAAAAATCTTCATAGTTCTCCGATGATAATGACAACACAATTTTGTCAAGGATGAACTAGATCAAAGTTTCATCACATATATATTTTTCTTTATTAATATTATTTGTTGTTTTTATAAAAGAAAATATTTGTTATTGAATGATATGTAAAAATATTAAGTATACATAGTTGTATTCACAATATTAATATTTTTGCCCTCAAATTAATATTCTTTTTTAAAAAAACTGATTAAGAATTTTTAAAAATATGTTAAATTATTTTTATAACCGTGAGTAGAGTAGACATATTTACTATTATAAGTAATGATTGATAATTTATCAAATCAACGTAATATAGGAAATTAGACTTATACGATCAATACTATTAATGTCTGACTCTCTTTGGTTTGACACGTTCGAACCAGGTTCATGATCTCTATAATTATCGACATTTACCAGTTCTAATGTGTTTTGAGTTATCGTTATTCCAATTTTTTTCAAATTATGTTTAAAAATCATTTAATTATATAGTTTAATTTTATTTTAACATAATAATTTAAAAAATAATCAATTGGAGATCATTTTAGTAACAAATATAAGTAATGATTCACAATTTATCAAATCGGCATAATATAGGACTGAAAGACTTGTACAATCAACACTAATGTCTTTCTTTGGTTC
The DNA here is from genome assembly GCA_029582685.1 of Solanum piurae. NCBI lineage: Eukaryota > Viridiplantae > Streptophyta > Magnoliopsida > Solanales > Solanaceae > Solanum > Solanum piurae. Next base: position 11,582 of record JAJOOO010006417.1, read on the forward strand.
GACACATATGAACTGTATGCATGAGGCCTAAAGTGTTTTGAGTTGTCGGTATTCCAATGTCTTACGAGTTATGTTTAAAAATTATTATATTATAAAATTTAATGTTATTCAAATATAATAATTAAAATAATTACTTAATTGGATGATTTTAGCAGTAAATATAAGTAATGATTTACAATTATCAAATCGACGTAAAATAAGGGATAAAAATTGTACGATCAATACTATTAATGTTTGATTCTCTTTGGTTCAATCTATATGAACTATATGAATGATTTCTATAATTGTCGATATTTATCAGGTCTAAAGTGTTTTGAGTTAACGTTACTACAATCTTTCACAAATTATGTTTAATAATTATTTATTTATAGAATTTAGTTTTATTTAAATATAATAATTAGGAAATAAGTTATAATATTGTTTTTTTTGTAAATCTATTTTCTAAGAAGATTGCGGGACCCATGAATTCACTTCTCAAGTGGTGAAAATATTTTCATAAGTAGTGTTTGTTACGTGACTCACAAAATAAAAAAATTCGAGTAATTAATTCTTTTTTCTTCTTCTTCTTCTTCAGAATTTTGAAGATAAAGATTGAAGTCGGTGAAAATTGAAAAAATTGAAAAACTGAATAGTATACTTAAAAATATTTGGATAAATTTTATTTGTGATTATCTAACTATAAGTTTATCATTCAAAAACTTACTTTGTTATTTTATTTTATTTTGTTACATAAAAGTCATCTAACTTTAAAATTTATCACACAAACTTAACTTTCTATATTTATCACATAAAAGTATGAAGTTTATTAAAAAAGGGATTCATTAGTTTCTAAACAAATTAATCTTTAAAGTTTAGCATACAACAATTATTTTATTTCATTTTTAAAAGATGACTATAAAATATAATATGAAAATGACTATATTAGTGAAGGAAAGATATTTTTTGATATTAATAATAGTGGACTAAATATACTATAAAGAAATTAAAATAAAGATAACAAATGTAATATTGTATATCTCCAACAGATTTTGTGTTATGAAATTAAATATTAATGGATATTTTTAAAATTATTCTGAATGTAATTAATATAATTTTAAGTTCCATGACATACTTTATATAAATATTAAAATTTAGGTGAAATTTACTTTCTAGTTAAATTGATCAAGTTTGAAAGATTTTCAAGTCATAAAAAATAAAAATGATTTTTATGCAATATATTTTAAAGTTGAATAAATTTTTAATAAAAATTAAAACAATAAAATTACATGATAATTTCTAGAATACAATGACTTTCATATGATGAAAAAGAGAAAAAAAATACCTGAAAAATTCAAAATTAGATAACAATAACATCCAAAAATTATCTTAAAGAATTATGAGCTACATATAATAAAATTAATTTTAAATTTTGATGATAAAATAGAGAGAGAAAATGAAGCTGAAGTGAAATGATGTGGTGAGTCTATGGACATGATAAAAAACAATTCTCTCAGAGCTAATGCTAAATGGCCAGAAAATTTAGCTAGAATTTGACCTGAAAATTAAAAAATCTATAATATTTTTTTATATAAAAATAAATTAATCTTTTTTTCATTTTTTAATTAAAATATATTAAAGTTAAAATTATAAAAATATTCAAAAAAATAAATTAACATATGTAAAATACTATTCTAATCAAATTTTTTAGCCAAAAAGATTTTTCCTTCTCTTAAATAATCCCCTCATAACTAATGATAATTGTAATTATTTTAGCATAACAATTTTCATTGCACTTGCTTTTAGAGTATTGAAAATACTACACTTTATATTGTTTTCTACATTTCTGGCCATTTTGCAGTTCCCATAATAATAATTATTATAGTGATCATCAATTGTTTTTTGTAAATCCAAATTTTCATGAAATTGAATACTCCCTCTTTTTCATATTAACTTACTTTTTAGTATTTTTTTATTATTCAAAATAATTAATGAGAGATGAGATTAACTACTATTCACTGACAGTGGACAAGTAAATTACACAATCAACTCATTTCTATAAATACTTATTTTTCTTCTTAGTAATAATTAATATATTTTCACATTTAATGATTAATGATTTTTTTTTCTTTATTTTATTAAAACACGTTAAGGTTTATCATCTTTCTCCCTCTCTCTTTCCTACCTTTCTCATCTGTCTTTGGATTTTCTGCTATCAATATCAAAATATGATGCAAATTTGCAGAAATGGTGTGTCTATTTTTCCATGTGTAAGACTACTACATTTGATTTTTGGGGTTTGTCCAATTCACTGAAAAGTTCTAAAAAGCATTCTCTAAAAATCATTGTTACCACAAAACATAAAATTCTTCATACATTGGAACAGAAAAAAAAAATCTTCGAAATAACATTGAAATATTTTTTATACAATCGATTTTGAGTATTTACTAATTTAGATTCTAAAAAGGAAAATAATAATGAGTAAAAAAATTTATCATCTTTTTATCTCAAATTGCTTCAATTTTGTATGTCAATTGCTTTAATGGGTGTTGAATGAGCGTGAAAATAATAAGGACAAAGCAAGCATGAAAAAATCCTTCGTCAAGTAAGAATTTTTAACAAACTCATTTAATTAATTTAGAGTCCAAGTTACCATATAATACTCTTTTTATTATTTTTTAATAATATTAATATTATGTGATTTTAAAATAAAATATTGTTATGTATTTCTAAAAATGAGATGATAGTGTAATTAATATATTTTCACAAAATCTGTTGGAGATATACTATCATCTCATTTTTAGAAATACTATTTTCTTCTTAGTTTAATTAATATATTTTCACATTAGATTAATGATTTTTTTCTTTCTTTTATTAAAACACGTTGAGGTTTATCATCTTTCTAATCCCTCTCTTTCCTACCTTTATCATCTTTGAATTTTTTTTCATGTTTGCCCTTTTATATTTGAAGTTTTATTTTTTCTAGGAGATAAATTACACTACTTACAAAGTTATATTTCATCCTTTCCATATTAGTTGATCATCTTTCAAAAAATAGTTATCCTATATTATTTATCTACCTTACTAAATCAAGAAATCATTAATTAAATCTTTTCTATATTACCTTTGCAATTAATTCTATTTTGAAAGTGTTTACATTTGTTTATAAAATTCTTAAGATATTTTTAAGGGGTGAATTAGTAAAATTATCTTTTTATTTATGATTTTAAATGTGTGTAAAAAAACTAATATGGGACGAAGGGTGAATTAGTACCTGATAATTGGATTTGGTGTAATTACATTGTCCGTCCTGTTTGGTAGTCCATGTAATTACTTGGTCAACAGGTAATTGAGTGTAATTGACAGGATGTAATTACACTCTCCAAGTCACAGGGGAGGGCTGTGAATTGCTAGTAATTATTACATGGTGTAATTACAAGCTGGTTACTTTTAAATTTTCCTTTTATTTCTATTTTTATTATTTCCTTTTAATGTTTTTTATTTTTATTATTTTGATATTTTTTTTATTCTAATATTTTCTAAAAATATTTTTTTAACATTATTTATATTTCATTTCCTTCTTATTCTCAACCTTTACTTCATGTGATTCTATGCAATTTTTCGTATTATCTAAAAAAGAATCTATTACAATTTTTTTAGTATTCTAATTATTAAATTAAAGTAGAATTCATTGTTGAATAAAATTATGGATTCACGTGTTTTTCTTTTCTTTTAAATCATATTTATGTATGTTTTGTTGAAATTTGACATAAGAGTGTTGCTTTAAATTTTATGTTTTGAATTTAGAACTTATGTTTATTTTCACTTTCATTTGTTTTAGGAGTATTGACTCGATATTTTACATTGCAAGTTATTTTTTAAAATTTAGACTTATTAATAGATAATTATCTTTTTGTTAAATGTTTTATAATTTTATGACATTTATAAAATTAATCTTTTTGTCAAACATGTATTTCATGATGTTCATATAAATTTTGTGCTTTTAGTTTTTATGATTAATTTAATTAAAATATACTAAATTAAAAATATAATTTTTTTATAATATTAGTTAAAAACATATGTTTATTAATTAATATATTTTCAAAAGACAATATATATCTTAAATATTCAATTTAATATCATTTATAAAGGCCCTTATTTGTCTAATGTAAATTTTTAATTTTAAATAATTAATTTTCAATTTTAAAATTCAATATAACTTTATGATTACACTTGTGTAACCAAGCAATACACTTGGAGTTACACTATCAACAGACATGTCAGCGTAATTACTAGGTTGCGTAATTACTAGGCTGGTAATTACTACCCTAATAATTATATCAATTCCAATTACTTAGTGACTTTCCAGCCGTCTTCCCTTTTTTTCTTTTGTAATGACTTTGTATTTATTATTCTTAATAAAGTCTGATTTATTTTTATTAGGACATAGGTATCTTAGATCTCTCCTTCTTGGACATGGAATAACTAAATATCACCTTTACAACTCTATAAATAGAGTTATGCTTCCCCATATTTTTTCAATGAAACTTCGAAGCCAATTTTCAAGTGTTTGTAACGAGGTATAGTTTATTTATTTTGGCAGTTTTTTATTTGTGTGTGTGTTTTTTTTTTTTGTAAACTAATGGAAGCAATATTTGTATTTTATGGAGGCTACACAATAGAGAGTTTTATTGTAACACAAAAATTTGGTATTGAGATGTGAAGGGATATGTTTAACGTCCCCTCCTTGAGATCATAGTTTTGAGGCTTCTTGAGATTCCGGATATTTGAACATAAGGTGTGAAGGAATGTATTTAACGTCTCCACCTTAAGATCACAAATGCAGGCTTTTTGAGATCCTGAATACTTGAGCATAATGTGTGAAAGAATGTGTTTAACGTTCCCGCCTTGAGATCACAAATTTAAAGTTTTATGAGATCCCAAATACTTGAGCATAAGGTATGAAGGTATGTGCTTAATGTTTTCGCCTTGAGATCACAAATTTGAGGCTTTATGAGATCTCTAACACTTGAGCATAAAGTGTGAAGGGGTCGGATGAGTTTAATGTCTCCGCCTTGAGATCACAAATTTGAGACTTTATGAGATCCCAAATACTTTGACATAGGGTGTGAAAGGACAAATTTTGTCCACCTTAAGGCATGAAAATTCAAAGATCTTTTTAAGAATAAATCCGTGAAAAGGCCAACTTAAGGTGCAAAGAGACAATTTTGTGTACCTTAAGACATGAAAATTTAAAGGTAATATTCTTACGGTGCAAAGGGATGGTTACTCGTGTCCGTCTTAAGAAAGGTAATTTGAAGGTATTCTTACAGCTTAAAGGGATGAATACTCATCCCGGCTTAAGAAAGGTAAATTTAAAGGTCAAGACAACTTTCAAACTCAACGGCTTTAAAGAATTTGACTTGCAAACATGGTAGATCTGAGACCTCAAACTTTTAGGCATGAATAGTTTGCAGACTTCATGCAGATTGGAAGACTTTACATTCTTTAACTTGCATACATGATTGCCTTGAGACCCCAACTTGCAAACTTTAAGAATTTAAAGAGAGGAAAAGCTCAAAATAGTCCTTTATCTTTGGGCTTAAATTTAAACTCATCCTCAACATTTCACATGGAGCACAAATAGTCCCTCTTGTTTATTAAATTGGTGCACAATTGGTCACTTCACTAACTGGCAGTGAACTTTTAACAGTCCTTTTTCCCCCAATATTGCAACAACAGTTCCACAATCAACAAAATGAAGATCGTTATTTGAATAGTTCAAAAAGATAGATTTAACTACTTTTCTTGTAGATTTGCTAAGAGTCATAGCTAAGAAAAGATGGGCAAAAACACTATAAATTTTCGCTAATAAATTTATTTTCTTTTGTTGTTATGATCACAAAATTGTCACCATGACTATAATTCCAATTTCCTTTAAGTTAATTTCCCTTTGCTTGATATGTTCTGCAGAACTTTATTGCCATAAAAACTAGATAAAGAAACCAGTAAATTATTGGTAGTATTTGCAACCAAAGCTGAGATACAAAAGCCCATCTAAAAAGGAGTAATTCCATGGTAGCTAATTACTCCCTCCGTTCATGTTTACTTATTTATGTTTGACTTGACATACATCTTAAGAAATAATGGATAAAATTTTAATTTTATTATATCATCCTTAATTGGTAAGTCATCTCATTCTCTGTTAAATGAATAGTACTTAATAATAAGAATATGAAATGCTAAATTATCTCTTAATTTTTTAAAATAAACGAGTAAAAGTGAATATCTATTTTTAGTATAATTGATAAATAAAAATGAATAGAAAAAGTATAGTGTTTTTCTTTTAACAAAGCCATCTTTAGGTTGTACAAGTTATTTGATAATATTTCAAATGGTTCCTGGTATTTTATAGCCAAATGGACAATTATGTGAATATGTGCGTGTAAATTGGAAAAATAATCTTGGAGAAATATGTTTAGTTAAATTGTGAGTTGGAATGCTTTGAGGATAAAAGATAAAAAAAATAAAAACTGTTCTTTTCGTTAAAAGTTAACGGTTAGTTAGTGGACATACTAAAAGTGCACCACTTTAGCAAATAAGAAGGACTACTAGTGTTCCATATAAAAGAACAAAGATGAATTTGTGTTTAAGCCCAAAGATGAGGGACGATTTTTGGCCTTTTCTCATTTAAAGACTTCAACTTGCATACTTTATTGATTTGAGACCCCAATTTGTATACTTGAAGAATTTGAAGACTTCAACTTGTATACTTGAAGGATTTGAACACTTCAACTTGCAGACTTAAAGAATATGAAGATTTCAACTGCATACTTAGTTGATATGAGACCCCAACTTGCATACTTGAAGAATTTTAAGGCTTCAACTCACATACTTGGTTGATTTGAGATCCCAACTTACAGACTTGAAACTTTTTAAAAACTTCAACTTGCAAACTTGGTTGATTTGAGAGCCGAACTTGCATACTTGGAGTGTGACCATGCAGTTTGTGGACCGTCAGATCTATGTGACTCGAATGCAAGATTTGGGGTTCATAAAAGATGAGACAAATCTGAGATGAGCTCCTCAGTCCGAGGTTCAGTTGCCAGAGTTATTTGAGGGACCGACCTTAGAGTTGGGTAAAGAGGGTTTAGCCCCTGAGTCAGGTGCTTCTAAAGAGGAGCCTACAGTGGCTGCCACAACATCTGTCACACCACCTACTAGCATTCGTATCGGAGTCCCACACCTGCGATCTTCGGGCATGGTTACTATCATTGCGGAATTCCTACATGAGTTAGTCCAGCACCAAACGTAGATCGAGATGCAGTTAACACAGTTGATCCAACCGGTGAAGCCATGGATTAGAACCTCTATTACTCGGGCAGAGGAGCGAGTGGCTACGAAAATGTAGTCTATAATTCGCGTGGTAGCTCGTTACACAATCCGGTAGATGCTTTTGAGCCTCGTGTGATCGAGCAGCTTAAGGATGTGCAAAGTCTAGACTTGCAGGGTCTACTGGCAGAGGCGGGCCATCTTTTATCAGCTATCACTTCTTTGTCCACCATACAAGCACCAGTCATATCCACCTTTCCTCTGTCAATGTCGGATGCCCTTTTGATTGTAGTTGATTTATTTGCTGATGAATTGCTCTCACCAACGCAAGGAAGTGAGTGCACACAGGAAATGACGTTGTATATGAGGATGAGTCCGACAGAGCCTGAAAGAGAGAGCAGCGAGAGGCTGAGACGGCCAGGCAGAGGTCAATAGTCCACGAGCAGTTGAGAGAGGATAGGAAGCTGCAGCGTATTGCTGGTGCTTCTAATTTGGAACCAACTATTGATGGTACCACCCCAGTAGTATTAAGATACCATCATTTAGGCGACACATGTATGCCTTCACCTCTATTATTAATTTATTTTTTTTTGCATTGGGGACAATGCACAATTTTTGATGGGGTGGGGGTAGTCTGTATGCCTTGACAAGTATCATGGTGAAGTTTGAGTAACCAGAGTACTTGTTCAGGTTTTTGTAAAGTATCTTGGTAAAGTCTGAGTAGCCTAGATACTTGCTTGTGTCCTTGGGGTTTTCTTGTTGTGTTCTTTTTGCGAGGACTTTGATTTATGTTGAACCATCATGTTTAGGATGTTGTTGTGAATGTAAAAAAAGAATAAGAGCTGATGCTAAAATCCATGGTATGTTTTTATTTGAAATGAAAATTGAGACCCCTCCGAGTTTTAATGTGTTGTGTTTGTTGTTTAGATAGTGTGACAATGTGGGATATTTTCATGACATTACGTATATTGATGTGATAAGTGTGACTTAAGCTAGGGAATAGACCTGATAGTTAGTAGTTAATAGCAAGACTTTGTGTCATGTTTGAGTGAGCTACTTGCTTATTTTTACTTTGTGTGTCAATCTATAACTTGTTCCGTTAGTCTCACCGAAATGACAGGAGTGCTGGTTAGGAAAGGATTATAGGTCATTTTTGAATTTACTCCACTTAGCCTAAATGACCGACTAAATAAAATTAATTATTACTTGATCCATGACTTTAAGCCTAAAAAAGATCTTTTTTTTGTGTTACCCCAATCACCTTTTTGGGTTTTTTTGTCATGTAAGCTTTTAGTTTTGCCTTGGTCCCTCCTTGGACATTGTGCACCTCAACTTAGATAAAATGCTTAAGCTGAAGATGACTACTATAGAGGTTAATATGAAAAATGGAGTATAAAAAGAACAAGTGTAAATGAAAAAAAAAGAAAAACAGATGTGTAGATACTTATATAAAAAAAAATTAAAATCAAAGAGCTGCTAGAAATTACTGGCGCATCTGGAAGTCGTTATGGAAGAATGAAAAATGGAGAAAAGGGAGGATATAAGTTTGGCGAAAGTGAAGTAAAGACATTGTACCATTCTCGAGCCTACGTTACAATCCAAGTAAAGTCCTATAGTGATCCTAATTCAATTGTCCAAAAGTTAAGATATAGAAAATACGGGCAAGTCCATGATATTGTACATGCATGATTTGAATTTCTTTTGTAAGAGTGAGTGTTACCTAGTACCAGATTTTGAAAATCATGATATTGTGTGCAAACATGACTTCTTTGTGGTGAGGATATAAGAGTAGCATTGTTAATTATTGGTTAGATAGGTGATTGTTGTTTGTGCATGTAACCTTGTCTATTAGTATGATGATGCCATTCATTGATCCGCATGTGTTAGTTTAAGAACTTGGTAATTTACACGGATTATAAGAAAAAGGAGGATGCCGTGTTTTGTGAATTCAAATGTTGAAAGCCATGTGGTTGATGTAGGTTCTTAGTCTTATTTTGCTAAGTTTGTCGTGATGTGTTAGTTGTGTCAGTTGCTTGAGGACAAACAACGATTTTCAGTTGAGAGTGTTGATATGTTGTGAATTTATGATACTTTTAATGCATAAAACTTAGGATTTGTGTATGTTCTCTTGCGCACTTCAGCAGATTTGATGAGTTTTTGTGTTAAATTTGCAGAAAAATGGGACTCAAAGGCTAAGTGCTAAAAAATGGTGATGCAGGACCATCTACGAGTCATTCTATGAGTCGTGATTTGATCCACGAGCCGTAGACGACAGTCATAAGTAAGATTCAGAAAGTTGAAAAAATCCTGAGTTCTACGAAGAGACAGTATGAGCCATAGAAGGGAGTCGTGGTCAAGATTCATAGAAGGGTGTAAGAAGTCTAATTTTTATGAGGGAAGAATACAAGTTGTAAAAAGTTTCACAGATTGTAGTTCTTGTCCGTGGAAAATTCTTGAGACTATGAAGTTCCTGCTATCTACGATAGGCTTCCACGAGCCGTAAAAGGGGCTACGACCCATAGATTGGTCCGTAAAAAATGTCAAACCCAACTTTTCTAGTTTGATTTGGATAGATTTTTAATGTCTATAAATACTTTTCCTATTCTTTTATGGATTATGTTCGTTTTAGTTCTGAAAATAGAAGTAAACAACTACTTTGCTTTTATTCTTGGATTTTGGAGCAAAACTACAATTGGATCTTTGTTTTTTTACTTTGAATTTCAAACTCAAGATTTTGGATTTCTACTGTTCATCATGTAAGTGCATGATTTCGTTAAATTTAATTATCGTTAATTGTTATCTTACAAGTATGAGTAGCTAAATCCACAACTAGAATTGTGGGAACCATGAAGAATTAACGAAGTAGACTTAATTTTTAGTAATTAATTCCTATAGAGTGTGCATGCATGTATTATTTTTCTCTTTACTTTGATTGCTTTTTAATAGATGCATACATTTGAACTCGCCTTATTCTTACTTGCCATACCAATGAGGTAACGAATGAGAAAATAGATTATACAACAAAGATTTGAGGCTATCAACCCTCATCTAATAGCTTTGCCTTGTCTGGAAATAGCTAATTTGGGATTAAGGGTAAGGATTAGTAAAACAAACACTCGTAGACGGACCAAGATATGTGGTGATATGCACTTATTTAGGGGACCAACCACTTAGGTGAACCGAATTTACCGATCTTGCATGCTACACACTAGAAAATGTTACTAATATCTGGTCTTACTAAGTTATGACTTCATGGTGATCACAAAACTCTAATTTCGTCTTTTATTGATTCAAAACCAATGAAATTGATGTTTATTACTTGTTGGTTGCGATTACTATAGAATTTGATTTGTTACACAACCCCCCCTTCGAAAATAATATGACTAAGAGCCTAAACAATAAAAACTGAACTGAGTCCAAACCGTATTGCTTGTGGGATCGACTCTAACCTTGGTTAGGTTCTATATTTGAACAACAACCGCTTTATACTTATTTTGGGAGGTGTAATTTGAACGTATTATCCCACCATTATCGCTTGGATTTGGCTACATCCGGGAAATACCTTAATCATGTCATTAGGGTTATAATTAACATAGGAAACTTAGATGACTTTCAAAGTAAAATACACATTATACTATTCCTTAACAAAAAATGTCCCATTAATGTTTCTTGGTAAACTTTTTAACGAGGCAACTAGTAATGTGTATTACCAAATATGTTGCACCATAGAAAGAAAAAAAAATGTGTGACGTTCGAAAGTAATTGCAGGAGTTTTATATTCTACTCTTTCCATGTTGCACAAAATAAGATTCATCAGCATTGGCTAAACGATCTTGAAACATAGCCCACTCATTTGTACACCTCTCTCTTACCTACAATACATAGTTTCATTACTTTAGCCAATACAGTAATCAAATAATGCTTTTTATCTATTATTTCAGCAATAAAAAAATTGTTTCAAAACATTCAGTCACTTTTTATGGAAAATTAAGAAAACACATTTGATGTTTTTCAACTCAAACTTAATTACACCAAAAACGCGTATTGTCATTAATTGTTTACTTACGGAAGAAATAATTGTTAATTTGACAACTACTCTTCATGAATAATGCTACTCCCTCCGTCTCTTTGGCATGATACAAAATTTAAGAAAGAAAATGAGGAGTTTTAAAAGTTGTGGTCTAAACGACTTTTTTGACCATTTGTGTGGCTATAAATAATTACACTATATACCTCCAACTAATTTCGCCTAACTAATACTAAATCAGTATCATATATTGTATTGGTATAATTAAGGCTGATAATTTCACTTAACTGATACTAAATCAGTATCATATATTGTATTGGTATCATTAAGATTGATAATTTTGCATAATTGATACTAAATCAGTATACATATATATTGTATTGGTATCATTAAGATTGATAATTTCGCTTAATTGATACTAAATCAGTATATATATATTGTATTGATATCATTAAGGTTTCTTGTTCAGAAATTACTCATTAGCCAAGAAACCTTAATGATACCAATACATTATATGTTACCGATTTAATATCAGTTAAGCAAAAATTATAAGCCTTAATGATATCAATACGGTATATGATACTGATTTAATATCAGTTAAGTGAAAATTATCAGCCTTAATGATACCAATACAATATATGATACTGATTTAGTATCAATTAAGTAAAAATTATCAGCCTTAATTATACCAATACAGTATATAATACTAATTTAGTATCAGTTAAGCGAAAATTATCAGTCTTAATGAATGAGGGGTATGAATTGTAATTATTTATGAGAGAATGGTATTTCAGGAATTACATTAGATTTGAGTATGAACTTGTAATTATTTTGGATTTTATGACCCATTTATGTAGTTTCCCCATATATCATTTCATTAAGGGTAAAATGTGGATTTTAAAGTTAAATTGTTTTCAAATATAGAAATGTGACATTCTTTTTGCGACAGACCAAAAAGGAAGATGTGCCACATAAATTAAGACATAGGGAGTATAGGTTAATGAGTAAGTCAAGTAACTTTAAACAACAGATGAAAAAAGACAGGAAGGAGTATGATATATAGTTGCCAATATAAATTTGAGGCAATGCATGGACATGCTTACCCCTTCCCAAGGAGCTTTGCCATTCTCAGTCTCACCCTGTGATCCAAAAGAAGAAAAGGAAAACAAGAACATGACAAAGAATTAATGATTAATGATTAACTGAAACATGATATATATGTAATCTATGAGCAAGTTTGTTATTCTATACAAAGAAGGATGGCATGGTTATAAAAACACAAATTCAACGCAGGAAACATACTGTAGGATATATAGCCACATACGAAGAAGAACAAACAACTCTCGGGATGTTCATGGTCATATTTGGAAGAAAACAACTATTTCTCTTCTCCTCAAGAAGAGAAAGTAATACAAGGGGTCGGAAATCTTAGTAGCTCACTTAATGGACTATCTAAACTTTCACCTTATTGGTGATGGTTCAGTTCCCCACCTGTAATCCCCTTCCCAATTTTCCCTTCCCTATCTTAGCCAAAATGTAGGGATTCTCAGAGGAATCTGAGGTTTTAGCAGTTGGACAAGAGTTTTACAGAGAAATTCGAGTTGACAGCTATGGAGGATGAGAAGAGAAGAAGATGAAGAATATAATTCAATAGGAAAAGTATACTTGTCTATTCAATTGATATTTCAATCTGTAATGATACAATGCCTTTTATAGAAATGAGAAAGATTTTAATTTGCTAACTGCTTCTAACTAATTCAACAGCTCGTAACTAACTGCTGATATGACAAAGCTAACTAGCTTGACCAGCTGATTCATTTTTGTGCAACACCCTACCCCCATTTTTTTTAATTTTAAAAAAGTAATACAAGATTAGGGTCATCTTTCCACAAGTTCAACAAAAGGAAGACAATATTAGGTCCTACTCCTGTGTTAGTCTTTAGACGATGCTTCTAAAGACTTTTATAAAATTATCAAATAGCAAACACGAAAAAATCATAGGATTAGATTCTTTTATGGATGTTCCTGATTGAAAGGAATGAAGATAAATGAAAGGAGACGAATAGGAGATGTTATTTTTTTTCAATGGACAAACTTTTAATAGGGAGACAAAGGGTTGGATAAGGATGAAAAACATGTTCTTTCCATAAAAAAGTGGGTAGAATCAGAGGGAAGGAGACCTCATCAGATGAAACATTTTTTAACCCTAGGGATGCAGCCCTTCTCTGAACCCTACTAACATGGGATTCATTGTGCTCCGGGCTAACCTTTTAAGAAAAACTCATTTCTTTGTTTTTCTCCTAATGAATCAAAACTATAATAATATTCTCATTTTTCCGTTTCCTACCTTTCCTCTTTTCTCCTTTTTTTTTGCTACTTTCGCATGTTCTTTCCTTTCTCTCGATCAAAACCATCCATTGAGGTTGTGTTAGGTATGAAGGATATGCTTTCCTAAAAATTAAGTTTTCTTACTTACTTTCTCATGCTTGTTTGGTGAGCTGAAAACCTTTTTCGGAAAATAAATCAAATCACATCCTGTCCTTTACCATCCCATGATGCCCTTGCTGGCATGGTCAAGCATTCCCACCGTGCTCAGTTGGTGTTTATTAGCTGAGCTTTGAGAGACAGCAGGTGTACTCTAGGGCCTTTTATCATTAACCTGGTAAGTGGCTTCCCTAGGGTCAAGGGACGTCCTTTTCCACTAATTAAAAGAAAATACTAAGAAAATATTTTCTCAAGTATTTAGTGCAACAAAACATGAGAAAATTGGAAAACATTTTCCTTCGTACCAAATACACTATAAGTTTTGGGGGTGTTACACAACACTTGCCATAACAATATATAGGCCACACTTGAATATTATCATCTCAAGAACTCGGGAAATTCTAGGTGGTTGCTTTCAACTTTTACATATATAAGGAACAGATGGCTGACTGAAGAAATCACAAACGGAGTATGAAATCGGTGGGGCAAGTAGTGTAATGCATTGTCTGTCATTCATGGATTTGAGTTCTCATAAGATGGGTAAGATTCAGGAACTTCATAGTCTAGTATGATGGGAGTGGATGCTTAAAATGTTGGGAAGATAATTGACAAACCAGAAGTCTTAGCATGCCAGTAAGAAATACTGTATTCTGGAGGGAACGGAACGGGAGAGCCTTTGAACGGATGGAAAACTCTTTCTTACAAAATAAGGGGACGTTTTTGTTTTTTGGCGAAGTATTGGTGCAACCGTAAAATTCAAGTTAGCAGTAATGACTGAGTGAGATTCGTTGATAATAGTACTTTTACCTCCTTTCAGAAATGCCATTTCTAAACAGGGAAATTTCCCCACATAACAATAAACTAATTACTTTACAAATAAGTAGCTTTCCGGAAATGAACATTGACTGACCTGACTCCCAAGAGAAGGAACAAATTGATGTACTATCCACTGCGAATCAACAACGCCAATTTTTTCATGAGCAGGCTGCACTAACCATGGAAAAGAAAATTAAGATTTTACCAAAGCAACATATCTCAAATAAGTCCGCTGCAGCTCTCATTTTACCACAGTGGAATCCTTTCCCACCATTCTATTACAAATAAAGAATGAATCTGGAGGAAATAAGAAATAATAACCTCTACACATCTTCTCAATGCAAAATCCAATCCCCATCCATGCACCAAATCATTCTATAATCAAATCAAGTACAAATATTAGTATAAATTGCATATGAAATAGTAGAAGATACTCATGATCAGAGTGATTTCATCTTGAATGGATTATAACAACTAAAGAGTAATAATGACATTGGTAGTTAATGCATCTGATCCCAAGAGTATAAGGAACTACCTGAATCATATGCCAAACACATCGCCATGCTTCTCTAGAGAACACAGGAGCCATTATTTCAACAAAGCTGGAAAAGAAATCAGATGAAAAGTATGATAAATCCTATAAAAATATGCAAGGTTTCTTTGAGACAAGCACAGACACTAAAGATATGGTTTGGAGTCATAATTCTTTTAGATATCTGATTTTCAGAAAATAGAATTTATGCACTTGGAAAAAGAAAATGAGTGCGGTTGGCACATTCAACCCTGAAGAAAGGCAGAAACAAGCTAACTGCCTCTCAATATTGATGTGTAAAAGTAAAACATGTGGAAGTAGGTAAGTAGAACTCATAGAGACATTTATGGGGAGTAGAGAGTGAGAGAGAGAGTACGCTGCACAAGGAGGCAAACGTGGATTACTGCACCAGCCTGGTTTCTCATCAGTATTCCTGTTAATCAATCCACACAAAAAGTTTTACACGTGAAGGAACATAAGCTAATTTATACAGACTCTCATTCAAAGTAGGTGAAAATAAAGTAAAATTTGAGACGGAAAGGATTAACGGAATATGTTACTTGTGAACTTCTCTATCATCCCTCCTCTTAGTCATTTGCCATGTCAGTCCACTGTTGGGTTCAAGACCAGGCTGAGAAATCTCAAGACCATGTCTTTTAACTAGTCTAATATACCTGGCATACTCAGGAGGCAAAGATTAGTCCAAAACAACATATATACGAGAAAACACAGATACGTTCACTTTTGAAAATGAGAAACCAACTAAGACATCCAGGGAATAGCGCATACTTCTCTGCATTGAAGTTCTCAACTCCAAGATCTTCATCCCATATAAATATATAATCATAGGCAGCTACTACATCAGGATGTAAAAATCTCTTTGCATACCACCTTATAAAGGCAAGAGAAAGACCAATATTAGACTAAATCTTGATGAACACAAGTGATTATATCCAACAGCATCCATTTCCCTTCAATCGATCAGCTTAGTGGAACAAAATAATAGAACCAAATATGTTAGTTAAAAGAGTCTTCTGTTTGAATAGAACAAAGTTATTCTTTGATTATTGCATCAGATAGATAAGACTTAAAAATCACAAAACTAATAGGCAAATTTAAAGTCTTACCATTTGGTCTGCTTCCTTACACTGATATGAACTGCATGCTTGGACCACTCAAACTCATCCCACTCACTTGTTCGACCATCATAATGGAAAAGCAAAATTTGAAAATCCTCTGAAAACTAATTAAGGCATAGAAAATAAGATCACACTTGGAATGCATTGTTAAGTGAAAGAGATAAAGTAGTAATGATATCACTTCATTGTTACTACCTTTTTAACAGCTGCATCAATGTTGTCCTTTTGGTTCAAACCAACAGTAAATGTCACCAAGTACTTTGGCTTCTTTATTAGATCCTAATAATTTCACAAATTTTATAAGACAAACAGCACCTAAATATAAAGCACCAGGAAGTAATACATAAAATAAATATGGGAAATTTTATGACAACCTACATGCTTCTCCTATCTGTTAATGCAAATGTCCAAATGACACTGGAAATATCCATTTATTTATTTTTCAAAAGTGTAAATTGCACGTATCTTACACTATACAATACAATGAGCAGATATTCCTTTTCATTTTTTCCCCCCAAAATTGAAGTTAACCAATGATTATTGACATATGTGTATCATACCTTACTTGGTTCACCCCACAACCTTCTTAGATAAAAATCTGATTCAGGGACCACAATCCGTGGTGGCAAGGACTCTGCACCTCGAGGATTTGTTGGAACATATATCTAGAAAATGAAACGGATTAACATTATATAGATGTTCTGATCTCAAGTCTATCATTGGAGTCGAAACATATATCATAATCTCGTTACACACGCAAAATAATCATGTGATCAACAAGTATATCCTCAAGTTTCTCTTATTTCTTCAAGCAACCACCAAGCTTATTATTGAACCAGTAACTAATATAAGTTTGGATACTTCAGAAGATGAGCTCTGCATATAACCATAAGAATGTCCCAATCATAAAATAGTGCTTTTGATTCTGATGTTACTATACTCAGTTGTCTTTACATGGAGATACAAGTTTAATGGGATATGTAAGAATAATACTTCTTAATACCAACTAGATAATATGGCTCGTATAGTGAAATTATCCTTAAATTCCATAATTCTGTATTCTTGGCGGAGCTTGCATTATTGAAAGTTTTTGAAGACCATTTCCTATAGCACCTTGAATATATTGGTGCATATGGAGATCTATACAGGGTTGTCAAAGGCGCTCTTATTCCCTGAAGCGAGGCTCAAAATGTGTTGAGCGCTGCACTTCGCTTTGCTTAATGTGCACTTCAGTGTCGTCATCAAGGTTCTAAGGCATACTTTTCCTTGCCAATGAACCTCTTTTGTAGGAGCGACACTAAACAATTGATTTTTCACTTTATAGTAATTATTTTTCAATTTCTTTGTTCATATATTTGTCATTCAACCTTATAAACTATTAGTCCTGGACGAAACATATATATATATATATATATTTGTATTTTTTTCTCTTTATTTGCGATTTGCTCTTGAAGCCCCAACGGACCTTAGATTTTCTCTGCATTTTTTACTTTTTTGATAATATTGGATCTATACAAGATATATTCAACCCATCTCAAAATAACCTCTCTTATTCATCCTCTATAGTACTATTTGCACTATCAATGGCCGCTGTTAACATAATCCAATCTTGTATGACAGCACGTGCATCTTACTATTTGTATTTCTATGAAATACACCTTGTAAATATTTTGGGCTTTGACGTCCATATAACATTGCTAGTTTCACAATCATTCTATAGAATTGGGGATTTGCTGGTATCTTCTTAATTTTTCACTCCTTCATTTCAGCCATCTTTCTTTAATCTTATGTTACATCTTCATAAGTCATGCCACTCTCATGAAAAACTAATCCAGATATTTGTAATGTTCGTATTTATCCACCATAATTCATATAATCTCATATCACCTTCATCTTTTATGAGGCTAATTTAAGATACATGTAATCTGTCCACTTCAATTGATCCTAAATCCTAACTATCTTGTGTTCTCCATAGATCCGGTTTTGCTTGACTCACCAACTAGTCTCATTAATTAAAATAATATCATCTGAAAATAAGCACCATCGAACCACATTTTTTATATTATTGGTTAGCTCATATATGACTAAAGAAAAGAAAGTACGAGTTGAGAGCCCCAATTAGTGGAAAAAATCCATAACCTCTAGTCAGCTCCACTATGCAGCTCAAAGGAGTAAACTGACTATTATAGGGAACTCCTCTGTATTTCCTTCAACATTGTGGGATTGCTTCTTCGTACATATCCTTTATGAAATTTATAAATTTGTTTACACCCTTATTTCTTCTTAATCAGCCAGAACAGATTCTTCTTCGCGCTTTATCATATGATTATCTAGTTCAATGAATATCATGTTGCGAACCTTTTTCCTCTTCTTATAAATTGCATCAATCTTTTTTTATCAAAATATAACTTCCCACACTATTTGCAAAGCATGAATTCAAATTGATTCTCTGTCACCTTGTAATGTCTCCACATCTTTGCTCTATCAGTATGACACTAACAAATTGATTCTCTGTTACCTTCTCTGGGAAACCCTTGCATTCCTTTTAAAAGATTTATCTCAAAACATACCAACTTCGATTACAGACAGTGAACACAACATTCACTATCACAAACTATAGTAATTAAACACGAACTGAATGGCCTAACTGAAAACATCTAATTTGCAAAACAAAAAATAACACAATATATTTAAGTGACAAAAGAAAATATATATGTGAATCTTTTAGAGCCAAGTTAACTTCAAAGAGCTGTTCTAAGAAGCCTATGTAGATACCAGGTCCAGGATTGGGATGACAAAAGCACAAAATACAACATTTTGTCTAGACTCGAGATAAGAAACATTCTGCGAATGCTGACTTTCATTATATTTAAGACAGAAGAACATGGATGCAAATGAAAAGGTACAAGAGCCGTTAATTTATAAAAGTAGATATTTATCGACATAATGACATACACTTAAGTAGTACTAATAGCACAATGGATCCATTTGGTTTTATGATTTTGTTTATTTGGAATTTACATGTTTTCAATATTCAACACCGTAAGGAAGAAAGATACAGATTACAAGAGTTTTGCATGACTTTACTGGCCAAATTAATATACCATTTGTGTTTTACTGGAGTCCCCAAAGTTCATACGCT
The DNA here is from genome assembly GCA_029582685.1 of Solanum piurae. Classification (NCBI taxonomy): domain Eukaryota; kingdom Viridiplantae; phylum Streptophyta; class Magnoliopsida; order Solanales; family Solanaceae; genus Solanum; species Solanum piurae. The sequence continues at coordinate 31,030 of JAJOOO010006417.1, forward strand.
AGACAAGTAAGACAATAAGGTAGAGTTGAAGATAAGAGTAGAGTATCCAAGTGAAATAAGTACCTGTGGAGTTACAAGATGCTCTGGAAAAAAACGTTCAATAGAAGGTCTACGATGGTCATCGCCAAACGCTAGAGATGATACAAGATTTGAAGGTAAACTAATCTACAAAAGATACAAAAGAAAAATTTACAAGGAATGATAAATGTTTCTTAATCAACATCAGAGAAGATATGGAAAGATTGGGCTACCTTACCTTTGTTAGAGAAACATATGGAGATGAAATGCCAATAAAATATCCTAAAACCATTCCCATAATTGACGTTATAACTAGTCTGGATCTATCGTTCGTTCTTCTGAAAGTCCCACTGAATCAGAATAAACAAAAAAACATGGTAACTCTAAGATATATGCATAGATCACAAGCTTGAGTTCAGATCCAAATGTTTAATAAAATTGATTCTAGTGCAAGTATTGTCCACAAACCTGCGGTACAAGGTTGTCATTGTGATAAAAGTTGTGTAATCCAAAGGTTAGCAGTTAGCACTAACCATAAACAAATTCCTTGAGCATCTTCAGCATCCTACACTTTCTAGAATAAGCAATCTTGTCATGCCAGAAGGGCTGAATCTGTTAATCATTGGGGAAATGTGAGATGTTCCCAGTAACCTGCATAATTTCATGTCTTCGCCAAATCTTTATCTCCACATATTAATCAATAGAGCAAAATCAAGGCGATAGATCTATGTAGGCAATACCAACTAGTTTAGATTAATATGTTAATTATTTTGCTGGTTTGCTAAGAGTCTTTTCAGTGTGCATGTTTAGAGACTTGTACGTTGGCAACGTCTACTGTTGGAGAATCCAAATTATTGAGTATTAGAATGAAAAAAGTCTAAATATTCTCGTAATCGAATTCACTGAAGAAGGCCTCTAAGAGAAACCAATTAAGCTATTCGTAAGCTCCATCAGAGAATTTCGGGAAGAAATAAGAAAGAAAGTTTTCAGGTTCCATGCTCACTCCCGTCTTATTGCTATGTGAGCCAAACTTTCTAAGATTAAAATGTTAGCTAAGAAGAATATTCATCTTCTAGTTACAGTGAATCATTCAAATAAACAAATTCTACTTTTCAATCCGAAACTAGTTGAGGCCGGCTATATGAATCATTTCGCATTATTTAGGCTCATTCGATGCCAATGCTAGTATTTTTTTTAAGAACTAAAACTCTCTAAATCTCACAACTATCCTAATTACCATACAAGTTTCTAACATACTAATAAGACTTCTAGTGAACACAAAACACAATGTCACTTCAAGTTAGGATTTTCGTCCTAATTTCTAAACAAACAGACAAAAAACTACCTGCGGTCCATACTATTTGTCTGTTAATATTTTTGCACTCCCTTAAGAAGAACATTTAGTAGGCGTTTGGACATAATTTTGTTTGAAACTTGAAGAGAAGGAGTTTTTCAAAAACTAAGTTAGAAAAATGGTAATTAGAAAATGAAGTTGTGTTTGGACGTGCATTTTCACTTGAAAAAAAGTTATAAGTTTTGTCAGTGACTTTTTAAAAATGATTTTCAAATTTGAGAAAAAACTCATTTTCTAAAAGCTAATCCAATGAATAACCAAACAAAACAAAGTTTTTTATTTTATACTTTTTGATAGAAGGGAGGAGGGGGAAATCTATGTCCAAACGACTCCTTAACATCCTTAATCATTTAACCATTTGTCTAAACTAATACCCTTCATCTAAACTAAATCAATTTACCAAAACGAATAAATTAAAGTATACGGTATCCTGGACATCAAGTACGCTGCTCGGATTCAACATGAAAATTAGGCAAAAGACAGTTGGGTGCTCAAAACATCCCTGTGTTAGCAGGGTCTTGGGAAAGGAAGCATCTATGTAGATACACTACCCTTATGCAAGCATTAGTGTTTCCACAACTCGAACCCAGAGACAACTTTACTATTGTTCCAAGACTCACTACGATTCAACATGAAAATTGATTGTTCAAAAATGTGTGTTTCTAGTCCCAAAAGACATAGTAAATCCCACAAAACCATAATTAAGTTCAGTATCATTTCTGCAATCGTCCATTTAAAAAATTGGGAAAAATATGACAAATTAGTGGAATGTATAGAGCATGCAAAAGTAAATTAGAAAAATTAAGATCTCAATTTAAAAGGTTAAGAGTGTTGATAACTTACAGATTTTCACTGAATATTTCAGATGAGATCCGGTTAAACCTTTGGAACTAAAAGTACGTAATTTTCTTGCCATCATGGAACTTCATGTCAAATGAATGGAAAATACATCAAATCCCTCTAAACTATACCCATTTTGCTAATTTCATACTCCGAGGATGTTTAGATTGAATTATTTAAAGTGTTTTTGGCTTTTAAGCTTTTAAAGATAAAAATATTTCAAAGTGCTAACTTTAAGGTATAAAAAATAAGTTAAAAGCTAAAATTTGAGTAGTACTATGGAATTTTCGATAATGTAATTTCGGTATTTGATTTTTAAAATATTACACTATTACCATACTAATTTGATTCGGTATGATTTGGTATATTAAAGTTCGATTTTGGTATTCAACGGTATGATAAATCGATAATCATAATTTGTTTGACTTCGACTGATATATACTCGTATAATAGAGTATTATGACTTCGACAATTAAAAAAAATTCTCAATTGTATCATACTAACACATTACACATGTAGAAATATACATGCAAAATAAAGTACAAACAACTCCTTTTGTTAATCAATTACAATTCAAATACATTTCAATCAAAATAGAGTAGTCAAAGTTTCAACTTGTAAGCATTTAGTTTATACTAATACAAGGTTGCATATTTGTTAGTATTTTAATAATATATATATATATATATATATATATATGTGTGTGTGTGTGTGTGTGTGTGTTATTTATATTACTATATACTTTAGTATGATATTCGGTATTTCGATATGCTATTTCTAAATACCAAATACTTTACTGAATCCCAAAAAAATTAAAATGTATATCATATACGATACCAAATACAATAATACCAAAACGATGATATTAAATTTTTTGATATGGTATGGTAATCCCCCTACTTATGACTTTTAACTTTAAAAGTCAATTCAAACTGTAACACCTCAGATTTCGAAAAGGGAAAAGATTGTATAAATTGCAGCTATCTACGGTCCGTACAACTTTCTACGGGTCGTAGACCAATCTTGTAGAAAGGGGGAAAATATTTTTTGGAAATCAAGTCTCAGTACCTTATCCTACGGCTGGCCAGGACGGTCCATCGTATGGTCTACGGATCGTAGATAGGTTCCGTAGAAACAATCCAGACTTAGAGAAATTTCAGGGTTAAGGTTGAGCTCTACGGTTATGTCACGCCTCGAGCCTACATCTCAGACGTGGCTGACACTCGAGAACCATTGTTACCCCAAGCGAACCCTTAGCCTGGCTTACTTAACTCAACGGAAGACTCTATGCATATTTATAATGATCAAAAGCACTATACTCATTGGGATGATAAAATACTGAGAATGCTTAAAAGTCAAACATTCAACTTGGCCGAAATGGCAACTCAAGTCTTAACATATGAAATGATAAAGTCAATGAAAACACTAAAGAACTAACATCTGACTGTCTATGAAGCCTCTAAAACAACTGAGATGGATATCGAGACAAACCCACGACATCCTAATGAACTAAAAAAAGTAACTGAAAGCAATAAAAGGAGCTCTCCGGAATGCAAGGAGGCTCACCAACTGACTCTGGAGTGCTTACTGGATCAACGATGCGCCGGATGCCGATCCTAGTTACATGTGTCTGCATCATAATAAGATGCAGGTCAACTGGCATCAGTACATTGAATGTACAAGTATACGAGTTGGAATGCTAAACACAACATAGGCTTGAAAGGAATCTGAAGAACTTACCTGGCTCAACTCAACTCAACATAACTGAACTCATTTCAATATAAAGTAGTTTAAAACAAGTGCAATATAAAGAAAAGTTGTTTAAAACATGATGTCAACTCTGTGTGTATGAAAAGATACATATAACTCTGAAATATATATAAAAATACAAAAAACTGTGTATATAAGAATACAATTACTTCTGTGAGAGTTTCTCTAACTGACAATCATCACGTAAGAGCTATTGTAATAATACAACGTTTTGCCTCACGCTGCCAGGGACGTCCTATACCTTGCCGAGGGTATATCACCTGAACTACTAAGTGGATCCACTAGTCTATGCTAAAAAGCACTAAAGAAATCATCCAAAAAGTACGACCCTTTTCTACCCATGATGGCTACATGGTTTATGGGGGCTGTGAGTTGTCTGAATTCTCCCCTATATCGGCACTCAATACTACTCCCAAAAATATGATATTAGCTCTTATGTTTAAAAACATACTTCTTTCTGTGATTTGAGATTAGTGCTAAAAATCTAGCTCAAAGGCTATCTTGGAAATCAAAGTTTTATCTCTTGCTTCATTTAGAAAGCGATTACTCTTTTCTGAAAACTAGCCCGAAGGCTCTTTGGAAATCGAGGTTTCCTTTCTTGTTTAAATGTGAAAACATTTTAAACCCTTTGGAAATACATAGTCCCCGTATACTTTTGAAGAAATGAACTTCAACTTCACTCTTAAATCTTTACTCAACTTGAACTTTAAGTCTTAAAACAAAGTTAAAACATTTGGAAAAGACTTTTGGAAAACTCTAAGAACTTCTCTTGACTTGACTCTTACTTCTCTTGACTTTGATCTTAACTTTCCTTGAATTGGATTATGGAATCAAGGTTCATGATCTCATGTTAATGGATGATTTCATGATGTTTAGATGTACCTTAGAGTGTTGGAATCAACTAGAAAACATAGGTACATTGCAAAGGAACAAGTACTAAAAGGTGGGGAACGAATGAGGAGAACTGGCGTCCCTAGCGCTCTGAGAGGCGTGGGGCGCCAACCCTCAATATTCAGAGACCAGTCTGGGGTGCATTGGCTGGCGCGGCGCCCCAAGGGTGAAGATTCAGAGCCCCTTTTGGGGGGCGTTGGCTGGCGCGACGCCCCACCCCTATCTCCAGGTGTTTGACGACTTTTCTTTTCCGTTTTTCATATCTAAACCCTCTAAACTTCAATGGTTTCTTCCCCAAACACTTAGAATCATTTGTACCCTCAATATACATCATATTATAATCGAAAAACACAACTAACAACATGAGTCAATCTCAAGAAAACTCCAACAACACAACCCACAAGAATTCAAACGAATTTCATCAAGAACTTAAGGATTTACTTTCAAATCTAATAGCTTCGCTGAAATTGAATCATGATTGGCGCGTGGGTGAACTACCCCAATGCTATGTGATCTCACATACCTTGTAGGGATCACCCCCGACGAAATCCACAAGCTAACCTTGACGAAATCGACAAATCTTGAACGTTCTTCTCCTTTCTCCTCTTTTCTCTTCTTCTCCAAGCCCTAGAGTAAAATTCACTTTTCTAAACTGACTAAAATTTGACTTTACCCCAATTAAACTCCTAAATACGAATTAGAATAATTAGGTAAGGAAAAGACTAAATTACCTTTCCAAAATTCGGATTGGACTTTCCTTATTCCAATAGCCCAACTTCCAAATGACATAACTCACTCATACGAACTCAGAATCGTGCAAACTCAGCGGCGTTGGAAAGATCATTCCAAAATATTTCCTATCATATCTGGAAGTGCCTCTAACTCATCCTGATCTAGAAGTTATGGCCGTTTGAAGTTGGCCAAAACAAAATTTCCAGATTTTCATTCTTTCCAAAAATGACTATTTCCAATTATTAGCTTCTTCCTAGTTATTTCAAATTGCGAGATGTTACAAGTTAGAGTCTACAGACCGTAGAAGAATTCCATCAAAATTGGGTAAATATTAAGGTCTCAGTACTTGGTCTACGGTTGACCAGTATGAACCGTAGAAAGTTCTAAGGTCCGTAATTCAGACCCGTAGACCAGTCCGATAGTTAATTCTTAGGGTTTTTGGGTCTTTTCTTAAATGTTTTAAGCCTATAATATGTCGATTTGACCTCTATCCTAAGTCCTATATAATAACTTTAACTCCTATATTTACCAACTTTAAACTATTTCTCATATTTCCCAAAATATCCAACCAAATTTATTCTCCCAAATTCCCTCTTAGCCTAAGGAAGAAGAACAAGCTAGGGTTCTCTCCAAGGCCTTCAATTCACCATTCATCTTGGGCTTTGAGTAGCAAGGTGTAACACCCCGAAAATTTTTTGAGCTTAGACTTGAACCATCCTTCGTTGTGAGTAGGATTTTACCGAGAAATTTAAAATTTTCTTGAGTGTTAAGGTCACTAGATGTAGCACCTTGTGTTCCAAAAAGAACTAAAGAGAATTCATTCAAGTCATTCCTTAGTCCTTTTAAGTTTTGGGTTAGCTTTAAACAACCATAACTTTCAGTACAAGATGAGTTAGGAGACCCACAAGATATCAAATGAAAGATCTCTGAGTCCTCTTTCCAACGCTACCTAGTTTGCTAATTTTCGAGCTCATATGAGGGAGATATGCCCATTTGAAGTCGGGCTGTTCAATTAAGGAAAGCACTTGAAAATATGAGGGGTATTTTGGTATTTTTCTTACCCAATCAGATTTAAACATTTTTAGTAAGGTTTTAGGAGTCTAAACTGATTAGAATTAGTTTCATTCATCCCCAAAAGTGTTTAGGGTTTTAGAGAGAGGATTCAAGAGGAGAAAAAGTTCAAAGTTTCCAAGATTTCACCAAGAGCCTAGTTCTTTGAGGTATGTAAGCTTCCATAATGTTGGGTTCGTTCACCCACACGCCAATCATGAGTTTCTATTGCGAATCTGTAACACCCCGTATGGTCGATAGACCAAAATGCAGACTTTGAGAAGTTGCAGGTGCAACCCATGGTTGCCATCCACGGACCGTAGATCAGACCACGGTCCGTGATGGTGGTCCGTGGTTCACCACTGCAACCCCTCTCCAAACCCAGCTCAGAAATTGGCTAAGTCTCGACCCACGGGCAGACCTACGGTCCATAGATTAGACCACGTTCCGTGGTTTGTGTCCGTCGATCAAGATTCTTTTATCTAGCCTCTGATATGAACTACGGTCGACCAGAAAAGACAGTCATTTGATCCACGGTCCATAGGTCTGACCGTAGGTGAGGGTTAACAGCCAGTTAACTGAAAATTATTGATGGGTCAACTTCAGATGGTCATAAATTTTATCACAAAAGGAATTATGTGTCCCATGACCTATGATATAATAGATAATTGAATTCTCTTTCCAACTCCACCGAGTTTACTAAAATCTGACCTCCGAGGAAAAAATTATGCTGGTTTTAGTGAAGGCCTGTCGAGCAGACCTGACCGACGGACCCAATCAAAGGACCGTTGATTGATTGACGGACCCGTCAGTCCAATCCGTCGGTCACTCCGACAACAATTAAGTTAGGGGTCTTTTGGTCTTTTCCTATTTCGTTTAACCCTTAAGATACGTCGTTTAAACCCTAAATCATGAGATTTTAGTCAGTTTAAGCTTAGAAACATAACTAGAACTTACCTCAGTCAAATCATTAATCAAACTTAGAAAAATTAGAACGCTAAGAGGAGAAAAAGGTCAAGAACCCTAGTTCAAGAACGCA
>JAJOOO010006418.1:0-25308 GCA_029582685.1 Solanum piurae
ATGGTATCTAGATATACCATCAATGTTTATGCAGTATGACTTCCCAAGTCATCAATGATCATAGTATAATATGATTTTGAATTGTTTTCTAAGAAGGATTTTTCAAGTATGAGTATCTACATGTCAGTATTTTGAGCTATTCAGTATTTTAGTCATAATGTATTCAGTTATACATGCCTCAGTTTATGAATGCATCATTATCAGATTAATTGTTGCATTCTCAAATTGAATGTTCAGTTTTGATCTATCCATTATATACAGAAACTCAGTCATAATGTGTTAACCACTTAATCTATTGGGAGTAGCATAATACCAAGTTGGAATAGGGTTTAGCGTATCCATATAGTCCCAGAACTATGAGCCACGTAGCTGTAAGTCCCCCATGTGGGAAACATCAGTTTACTGATCACACCAGTATGTCTCTATACCTCTGGCAGGGTATATTGGGTCCTCTCGATGGGGAGTATACATCGGACTCCACATTTAGCTCATGTGGTTTTATTGTCGGTTATTAGTAGCTCCCACAGTTCAGTCATAATCTATTGCATTGACCACATTTCAGTACAGTCAGTATTCAGTCTCAGCATGTTATAAAATTGGTCATTGCATTCAGTTAGCTCAGTATTCAGTATCTATATCATGTTCAAATTATATCATTGCCTATTTGCTTTGTTCAGTTATATGTTATTTCAGCGTTATTCTATCCTGCATGCTCAGTACCTTTCGAGTACTAACACATACTCTGCGCTACATCTTCTCGTGATGTAGGTTCAGGTTCTCATCATCCAGATCACGCTTAGATCTATTCCTGATCTTCAGTTCACCAACATCAGTGGTGAGTCCTCATTCTTCGAGGACTACTGACATGTTTATCTTTATCGCTATTAGTCTTTAGTTTCAGTTTTGCAATATCTAGTTGGGGCATGTACCAACATTTCTAGTCAGTTTAGAGGCTTATTTCAGACATAGTTAGATTCAACTTAGTATTGAGTTAATATTTTCTTTGTATTAAACTCATCAGTTATCAGTTATCTCAGTTATAGTATATGGGTATTCCCCATCTTTTCATTTTACATTATGATTTATCTTCCGCATCAGTTTATTATCTTTAGTATGCTCATGATCATGCCAACAGGGTTAGCTTGGGATCACTTGTGGTCCTAGGTCCCGTGTCCGCGTCTCGGGGGTAGTTTCGGGGCGTGACATCTTTTTTACCCATGGTTTTGAAAAATATGGAACCCCTCTATATACATAGAAAAAAATGAAAAAGTTTGTGATAGTGCAAAGAAAATAGTGTTCGGTATTCCATGGAAAGTGAATAATGGGGTGGCCTATGAGAATAAATGAGAATGATGAGGAGAAGCAAAAAAAGTGTTTTTCACACCACATTTAATGAGGATAGAATTCACTGAGTCTAGATGATCATACATTTACACTCAGCCCCGTTATAAGCCTTGAAAAGACCATTTTTATCTTGAGTGAGCTGAAACAATGGTTGGTTGGAAAATAAGGGCAAACCTATGGGTGAAATCATGCATTACCTTTGTTGAGATTGAACTTGCATTTGAAGAAAGTATGGTGAACTTGAGAATCTTTGTTAATGGTGAGCCACAACTTAAATCTTTGAGTGCACAATTGATCCTTGCATGAGTAAGTTGAGTCTTTTTGTGTGCATTCATGATTGATTCTTGTGTAGCACTATTTCAGACATCCTTTTTGAACTGCTAAACTGGAGTTTTACTTGAGGAAAAGCAAAAGTTTATGTTGGGGGTGTTGATGAGTCCATGATTTAGACTCATTTAGGGCTTTATTTGGATAGCTTTAGTCTCCTCAAATTCTGCTAATAACTGATGTAAAATCCTTGATTTCCAGGTATTTGGATTGAGGAACAAAGCATAGACACTAATGAGAAAAATTGAACAAGGAAACTGAAAGAACAAAGAAAAGACGGCATGTTGATTGCTTAATTCATTGGGCGAGTCGCCGAATGGCTATTTTCTCACCTAAAGTTTCAATGTGCCAAGCCCTGAAGGAGAAAATCAAGGTGGTGAGAGAAAGGAGAAGTCGGCGTGTCACTAAATGGTTCCGCGATGCAGTGTTGGATCGCCCAAAGTTACAAAACTTGAGGATGCTGAAGGCCAAAGAAAAAATGCGATGGAATTGACCAAAGGGCAGATCACCGAGCTGATCCGTGATCCCAACTTACTGCACCGAATCGAAAATAGTGCGAAATTTAAAAACTTTTCTTTAAATCCAACAATCAAAAATATTTATTTAAAACAGCGGAAGTCTACTATCTCACATGGCCATCTAAACAATATTTTGAAACGTAAGTAAGGTCACGTCCCTTTACAATAGAAATGACTAAAAAGGTCTATTACATGAAATAAAAGAAACTTCAAAATACTTGTCCTCGAACCCATGAGGACATACCACTTGATCTTGGAGGAACTTAATCCAAGCCTTGAACTAAAGAGAATCAATCAAATGCCGGAACCAACACTTGTAGTAAAATAAGAGAAATATGGGTTAGCACACAAAAATGAACTAACTATGATGACCATGCAATAACATGCTTAAAAAGGGACATTTTATTTGAAAGTCGTGATAGATGCCAATTTGAGCAAACTTCATGAACATAGGCAAAAGAGGCATAAAATACAATCACAACCAACATATATGTCATTCCTTCACATTAGAACCAAATCGACATGAAAGACATTTCATTAAATTAATCTTTCACCTCAAGTAACCCCAAGCCATACTTTATGCAATGTAACAATAGTGTCCCATACCACCATCCACACTAAGTACCACATCAAGATCACCAAACGTGAACTTACTATTCATCATTTCCATCTTTACACAATACTCATACATAAGAGACATAAACATTTCATAAGTCATGAAAAGGGAAAATAACTCATAATACAACCCAAGTATAACATGCATCATCACATTAGACATTTAAGTCAACATTCTTCATTAGCTTCATTTAGAGAACTTTCATACATTAGTCATTAAGACATTAGAGAACTCACTATGACCCTCTCAAAACTTACTCGTGTAGTGCATGGATGGTATCCCATACTACCACCCACACTTCATAGAACTTCTCAAGAAACCACAATGCACATCTGACATGATAGGAATAAACAGTAACTGACATAGACCATGAGAGTTAACCATGGAATCCGGTGTCATATAACCCCACACTGAAAGAAGGTGTCCTACTTGCCTAAGGTAGAACTAGATACATTTAGCTTAGGTGGATTCCCTAGCTAGACCTATACGGGCAAATAGTTATGAGAAAAGGAAGATGATCATTGAAATGCGGCCTAAAAATTGGGAGAGTTTCCATCTAACCAAATCCACTCAATGCTTAGCCCCCATTCCCATAGAGTATTTCATTACTTTAACATTATTACACATGAGAGGGTGCCATTGGCCTACCGACCCAAAGTACATTGATTAACACATTAAAGGGCGCCATAAGCCTACCGATTCAAGGTTCACTAGCTTGGAAAGCTCAATTGAATCCTCATGAAAGGGTTCCACAGGCCTACCGATTCAAAGTTCATCATTAACATTCATGGAAGGAAGCCATAAGCCTACCGATCCCAATGTTCATTAACATCATTAATGGAAGGGTGCCATAATCCTACCGATCCCAAGGTTCATTAATACCATGTGTGGAAGGGTGCCATTAGCATACTGATCCAAGATTCAACAATCAACAATACATTCGTTTATACAAGAAAAGGATGCATAAGTTTATCAATTCAAGATGTACATTACATGAAGAACCGTTCACATTCCATCATCACACTCATGACTGTCAAATTGAGAAATTGCCTTTAAATAATAACACAATTACATTCAATACATGATCACCTTAACTTCATTAGATTCACATACAAATACAAGATATCATGATAATACTCAATTCCTCCTACTATGCCATTCAAGGCCATGAATCTCAAATCACCAACACACCAATAATTTACTATAATTAAGGTATGGATAATGATACAATTCAACAACCTAAAGCAATTTAGACAAACTCTATTCACATACTTTCACAATAAACAAACCCACTCCATAAAGGCACAATTTAAGAATTGAGAGATTTCATGGATCCTTAGAGTATTTTCATCATAAATAATCAATTAAACACTAATTAAATCATAATTTTTCATTAAACAACCTTTGAAAACGTTTTAAGAAGAAACCCATGATATAGAATAAAACCCTAGGTTTTTAAGAAACTTGAAACTTTGAAATTTACTTTTGAATGGCCTCTAGGGGTGAAAGCTAACCCTAGATGAAGGATCACCATACCTTTCTTGCGAATCCCCAAGAAATTTGAGGAAGAACACCTTGAATCCACAAACCCTAGCTTCAATGGCTCCCTTCTTCTTCATTGAGTTAGGGAGAGAAATATTGAGAGGGAAGAACTCTTTTAATTTAATTTGGGTTTTGGAGAAATAAGGAGTAAATGACTTGTTTTAAGACTTAAAACTATATATACTAGTAATATAAAACAATTAAAAACAACCCCACATAATAATTAATTAAACTGAAATTACTTAAAAGATCCCAAATAAGGCAGCCCCGTCAGGGACCACGCCAAATTTGACGGGTCGTGAGGGGCACCACGGCTTCTGGTGTTGCCCGTGGTCCGTTGACCAGTGTCCCTCTCCACCTTGCCAAGACCTCAAGGGCCTAAGTCAAGACCACGAGTCGTGGTGATGGTCGTGGTCATTGAGGTAGTAGCTTGGCCAAGTTGCCTTACTTCCCATGCGCCCAAGTGGTCTTCACGACCACCTTTACGGACCGTTAAGGGCACCACGGTACCCTCCTCAAGTTAACTCAACTCCTACCAAGCTAAGGCAACCCCAGTAGCCTTCCCATGACCCGTGTTCATCACCACGAGTCGTGAAGTGTATCGTGAAGGGAAGCCTTGGCTTGGCACCTCACAAAGGCACACTTCCATGCCAACCACGAGTGGCACCACAACTCGTGGTGGCCACCACGGGTTGTGAATACCCTCGTAGTCTTGGTAGGTACTAGCTAGGCCTAGTTTTAGGCAGCCTGGGTTCCCTAACCATGGCCTTCACCCAAAACCCTAAACCCTTGACATTAACTCCCACGTTTTGGCTCTAGTTCAACCTATCATTTTCTGAGTCGTTACATTATCCCTCTCTTAGGAACATTCATCCTCGAATGACACTTTAAACACTTAAAGGGATAATGACTCAATACTAGCAGCCCATCACGCATGACACATCAATAAAATGCAAAATTATAGGAGGAAACATCAATTCCACATCAATAAGCTCAAAGCAACACAAGAAAGTAGGATCTAGATCTACAAACTCATTATGAACCAAAACATCAACATTTCTCATTTTGTTGGAGGAATTTCCTTCTCCCACTCATATCGTGCTAATTACAACATCATAAGGCAAATTATGCAACTATTTTCAAAAACACATGTAAACATATCCAACAAGTCAACTCATGAATCATTTTAGGCAACTCATTATAGATGCTCACCAACATGAGGAACAAAAATAATGAAAACTCATTTTCTCATATAAACATAAATTTCATCAAAACATGCATATCATAAAGAGATCATGGAAACACATAACCACGCATGACTCCAAAATATGAAACAAGCTACAAGGAACTCTTGGTCTCAAGCTTGAATAGGAATAGAATAAAGTGATAAGGATATCAGAACTCTCAACAACCTTACTATTCAATATACCATCTCCCCCTTAAGAGTAAATCCATTCTAAGGCAAACATGATAAACAACATAGGTACCTTAAACAAAACATTCACAACCATAAGGAACTATCACTTACCAGTGTCTTCCTCCAAATTAGCACCTTTGTCCTTGTTAGCTTGAAGTGCATAGAAATGGTTTCTCCTTGTACCGTCAAGATCTGGGCCACTAAGAGAATCTTGTTTCGCCTCCCTTCTTTTGGCCGCAAGAGTAGGGAAATCTCTCACTTGGTGATCATTCTTCCCACAATCATAGCACCCATTAGTACCGGCTAGTCACTTCCCATAATACCTTTTGCCACAAGTAGTGCGTGTAGGTTCAGAAAATAGAGGTCCACCACCTTTCTCTTGGTTAATCTTAGGAGTGCTTCAAGAATCTTGGTTTGGTGCCCTCTTCTTGAACCTAGGTTGACCTTGCTCATCAGACCTAGACCTCTTCATCTCCCTATTCTTCCTCTTAAGTTTGGACTCCTCAATAGATTGAGCATACACCATAAGTCTAGAAATGTCCATATCATCATGGAGCATCGCCGTACGACATGCTTCCTCAAATAGGTCGAATATACCAGTAAAAAATCGACTCATCTCATCCCTAGGGTTTGACACCAAAGATGGTGCATACTTAGACAATTGGGAAAATTTCAAGGAGTACTCTTGGACATTCATGTTACCTTGTCTAAGGTTGATAAATTCCTCCACCTTAACCTCCCTCTTCTCACGTGGTAAGTACCTATCAAGGAATACTTTAATAAACTCCTATCATTCTATAGGACCCGTTCCTATAGGCGAATTGTTCCTACATTGAGTAAACCAAATTTGGGAAATACCCTTCAATTGGTAAGCGGCTAGTTCGGCTTTTTCTATAGAAGTCACTCCCATAGGATTGAAAACCTTATACACCTCATCCAAAAACTCTTAAGGATCCTCTCCCACCTAGGAACTTAAAAAAATCGGAGGATTCATCCTCAAAAGGTCCCTCAACCTAGAAGCCATAGTACTCACATTGGGGTTCACATTAGCCTCAACACCCCTAATAGATTGAGCTGTCATGGCTTGGGCTTGAGTAGTTACAACTTGAGCCATCATCAAAAGAGCCGACCTAACTTCTTCATTGTTCATGGATGGAGCTTCAACCAGAACTTCATTGCCTTGAGGAACTCCCTCATTCACAATTTCCTCTTCCACTCTCCTTGCGAGCGACCTTCTTGTATTCATATACTACAAACACAATAGAAGGATTAGGAAAAGGATACTTATAGAGTTAAACTCTAAGGTACGACTTCAAGAATAATGAAAGAAGTGTAGCTTCCTAACGTCCTATAGCTTCTCACGCATAGATGTGTCGCGACTCACACCGATGAACAAGAATCTACTAGACGTGGCTTGTGAGACATCAATCCTAAAAACCATTTCCAAAATCTTGTGCTCTAATACCATGTTTGTAACAACCCGGGGGTACACCCCGAATGTCATACGGCGTACAAGACTCTGAAAAGTCTCATACAAGCCTCATAGCATGTCATTGCATAAGATATTCGAAAATAGTGCAGAATTTAAAAACTTTTCTTTAAATCCAACAATCAAAAATATTCATTTAAAACACTTGAAACAGTAGAAGTCTACTATCTCACATGACCATCTAAACAATATCTTGAAACGAAAGTAGGGTCACGGCCCTTTACAATAGAAATGACTAAAAAGGTCTATTACATGAAATAAAAGAAACTTCAAAATATTTGTCCTCGAACCCATGAGGACATACCACTTGATATTGGAGGAACTTAATCCAAGCGTTGAACTAAAGAGAATCAATCAAAAGCCGGAACCAACACTTGTAGTAAAATAAGAGAAATATGGGTTAGGACACAAAAATGTACTAAGTATGATGACCATGCAAAAAAATGTTTAAAACAAGATATTTTATTTGAATGTCATGATATATGCCAATTTGAGAAAACTTCATGAACATAGGCAAAAGAGGCATAAAATACAATCACAACCAACATATATGTCATTCCTTCACATTAGAACTAAATTGACATGCAAGACATTTCATTACATTAAGCTTTCACCTCAAGTAACCCCAAGTCATACTTTGTGCAATGTATCAATAGCGTCTCATAGCACCATCCACACTAAGTACTACATCAAGGTCACGAAACGTGAACTTACCATTCATCCTTTCCATCTTTACACAATACTCATACATAAGAGACATATACATTTCATAAGTCATGGAAAGGGAAAATAACTCATAAAACAACCCAAGTATAACATGCATCATCACATTAGTCATTTAAGTCAACATTCTTCATTAGCTTCATTTGGAGCACTTTCATACATTAGTCATTAAGACATTAGAAGAGAACTCACTATGACCCTCTCAAAGCCTACTCGTGCAATGCATGGATGGCATCCCATACTACCACCCACACTTCATAGAACTTCTCAAGAAACCACAATGCACATCTGACATGATGGGAATAAACACTAACCAACATAGACCTTGAGAGCTAACCATGGAATCCGGTGTCATATAACCCCACACCAAAAGAAGGTGTCCTACTTTTCTAAGGTAGAACAATGTACTTTTATCTTAGGTAGATCCACTAGCTAGACCTATGCGGGCACATAGTTATGAGATAAGGAAAATGATCATTGAAACCCAGCCTAAACATAGGGAGAGTTTACATCTAACCAAATCCACTCGGTGCTTACCCTCCATTCCCATAGAGTATTTCATTACTTTAATATTATTACACATGAGAGGGTGCCATTGTCCTACCGACCCAAAGTACATTGATTAACACATGAAAAGGTGCGATAAACCTACAGATTCAAGGTTCATTATTTAGGAAAGCTCATTTGAATCCTCATGAAAGGGTTCCATAGTCTTCCCGATTCAAGGTTCATCATTAAAATTCTTGGAAGGGCGCCATAAGCCTACCGATCCCAAATTTCATTAACTTCATTAATGGAAGGGTGTCATAAGCCTACCGATCCCAAGGTTCATTAATAACATGTGTGGAAGGATGTCATTAGCCTACCGATCCAAGATTCAACAATCAACAATACATTCGTTTATACAAACAAAGGATACATAAGCCTACCAATTCAAGATATACATTACATGAGGAACCCTTCACATTCCATCATCACATTCATGAGTGTCAAATTGAGAACTAGCCTTTCAATAATAACACAATTACATTCAATACATGATCACCTTAACTTCATTAGATTCACATTCATATATAAGATATCATAATAATACTCCATTCCTCATATTATTCCCGTCAAGGCCATGAATCTCAAATCACCAACAAACAAAAAAATTACTATAATTAAGGCAGGAATAATGATACAATTCAACAACCTAAAGCAATTTAGACAAACTCTATTCACATACTTTCACAATCAACAAACACACTTCATAAAGGCACAATTTAGGAATTGAGAGATTTCATGGATTCTTAGAGTATTTTCATCATAAATAATCAATTAAATCATATTTTTTCATTAAATAACCTTTGAAAACGTTTTAATAAGGAACCCATGGTATAGAGTAAAACCCTAGGTTTTTAAGAAACTTGAAACTTTGAAATTTACTTTTGAATGGACTCTAGAGGTGAAAGCTAACCCTAGATGAAGGATCACCATACCTTTCTTGCGAATCCCCAAGAAATTTGAGGAAGAACACCGTGAATCCACAAACCCTAGCTTCAATGGCTCCCTTCTTCTTCCTTGAGTTAGAGAGAGAAATATTGAGAGGGAAGAACTCTTTTAATTTAATTTGGGTTTTGGAGAAATAAGGAGTAAATGACTTGTTTTAAGACTTAAAACTATATATACTAGTGATATAAAACAATTAAAAACAACCCCACATAATAATTAATTAAAATGAAATCACTTAAAAGACCCCAACAAAGGCGGCCCCGTCAGGGACCACACCCACTTTGACGGGTCGTGAGGAGTACCACGGCTCGCGGTGGTGCCTGTGGTCCCTTGACTAGTGTGACTCTCCACCTTGCCAAGACCTCAAGTGCCTAAGGCAAACCCACGAGACCTCCCATGATATGTGGTCTAGACCATGAGTTGTGGTGATGGTCGTGGTCATGGAGGCAGTAGCTTGGCCAAGTTGCCTTGCTTCCGATGCGCCCAAGTGATCTTCACGAACACCTATATGGACCGTTAAGGGCACCACGGCTCATGGTGATGCCTGTGGTCTTTGAGGGAGTATCCTTCTCAACTTAACTCAACTCCTACCAAGCTACGGCAAACCCACGAGCCTTTCCATGGCCCGTGGTCATGACTACGAGCTATAAAGTGGCTCATGAACGAAAGCCTTAGCTTGGCACCTCACAAGGGCACACTGCCATGCGAACCACGGGTGGCACCACGGGTCATGAAGACCCTTGTGGTATTGGTAGGCAGTAGCTAGGCCTAGTTTTAGCCATCCTAGGTTCCCTAACAATGGCCTTCACCCAAAACCCTTAGCCCTTTCCCTTAACCCTTGACGTTAACTCCGACGTTTTGGCTCTAGTTCAACCTATCATTTTTTGAGTCATTACAGGTTTGTTGTAAACTGGCAGAACACCCGTATTTTACCATGTATATAAGGTAAGAGCGTCAATGACAACCAATATTGAAATTGTGGTGAACCCGGTGGATACTCCAGTTGATTCAACAACAAGAGAGTCAGTCACTGTTGAAGAAAATTGGACATTAATACACGTTATGGCACAGTTGTGGCAATCCTAGGCCAATGGCCAAGAACCACCAACGTCTATTCCTTGTTTTCATGAGATCACCAGCATCCAATATTTATCTTCTCAGGTCTCGATATCAGATCCTTTCTTCCCTCCAGGGTATGGTTCATTCGAGAATTACAGAGTCGGACCATCAACAACATGCCCTCAAGGCATGCCATTTAGGAATAATCCCACTATCACGACAGCTGCATCAGTCTATACTCTCCCACAACCAACTATAACGCAGAGAGCAGCTCAAGAGGGACAGTTCACCACCCATCCACAGTAGTACTATACGCCTGGGATAGCATTCGGGGGCCCTAAATCTGTATAATTCGGCTCCCCTTTTGATGTTGATAGGCCCACTCAAGGCTCAGAGCAAGACAAAATGTTGAAAAAATTGAAAAGCATCGAGCAACACATGAAAAGTATGCAAGGGCTAGGAGGTCACAACAGTGTCGCGTTCAATGACTTGTGTATGTTCCTGAATGTCCACCTGCCACCTTGATTCAAAATCCCTAAGTTTGATAAGTATGACAGACACATTGATCCCATAGCTCAGATCAAGAGATAGTACAATCAACTTAGGGGTTGCAAGGGGTAAAGAGGAACTTCTCATGACTTAGTTTGGTGAGAGCCTGACTGGTGTTGCCTCAAAATGTTTTATAGACTAAGAGATCTCTCACTGGCAGATCTGGGATGATATGGCTCAAAATTTTGTTAGACAATTTCAGTACAATGTCGACATTATGCCAAATATCAATACACTCTCCAATACGAGAAAGAAGCAAAACGAAAGCTTCATAGAATATGCTATCAATTGGAGAGAACAAGCAGCCCGGGTCGAACCACCATTAGATGAACAATAATTGGTTGACATCATCATAGAGGCTCAAGATCCCGATTACTTCCACCACCTAACAGACACAATGGGAAGACCGCTTCAAACAATAATCAAAATTGGAGAAATGGTCGAAAGTGCTCTCAAAATAGGAAGGATCATGATCCAGGCAATAATCAAAGCTACCACACAGGCTATTCAGGGTGGTTCAGGCAGTTATGGAAATGGTAAAAGGAAAGAGGAAGTTTTTTTCCTAACGTCAGGGTCAAGGGGTGCTCAGAGGAATTCTAATTGTCCTTACCCACCAGTTCAGGGACAATCTAGCTATCTTCACCATTACTACCCTTATGTCCCTCAATATCCAGTATCTCCATCTCCATTCACGGTCTTCAATGCTTAGTCATATGTGCATTCTTCCAATCGATCACATTTTTGGGCCCAAACTCAAGTAAACCTTCTCCCACAACAACCACCTTATCATGTCTCTTACAACCCTCCTCCTATGCAAAATTATGCTCAAGAGCAGGGACAGAAAAGGAAATTTACTTCATTGGGAGAGTCATACTTCAGCTTGTTTTGAAAGTTAAGGAAGATAGGACTGGTTGAGTTTATCCCACCACATCGTCTCAATCCAACTGCTCCTGGTTTCCAAGCCAATGAAAGATGTGAGTATCATCCAGGGGCCCAGGACACAACACTGATAATTGTTGGACCTTGAAGGGAGAGATAGAGAAGCTAATCGATCATGGAGTGGTCATTGTGATGGATGATCAAAACACTCCCAATGTAACTAATAATCCACTTCTAGCTCAAAAAAATTTAGTGGGTATGATCTGCGATGATCAGGAGTATAAACTCCTTTGCAAAGTGGGAAATTTGTTTAGGAATATCATAGAGGAAGATATGTCGTTAAAGAGTTGAGAAGCAGTCACATCTTTGAGTGTGGAAGGTGTCAATCTTGATACCAAAGTTTTGTGTGTCCTGGGGTTTCGAAGGGGATTGAAGTTCGAGCGGGTATGTCGAAGTTGTATGTATCAAAAGGCTTTTAATTAACACAATAGAATCAAAGTTGTTTGGCAAAGTTTGAAGAACGTATCTTTGTTAAGCCCGTCCAGCAGCTTTCGATAACTGATTTAAAAGCTCTTCTTTGGAACTATAACAAAATCATTGTGGTTTACCGAGAAAAGGATATTGTTGAAGCAGGAGAGTTGACACGCTCCGGAAGATGTTATTCTCCAGAAGAATTGAGAAAAGGGAAGATGGCTCAAAATATCCAAGTACCAGTAAAGAAAGCAGTTACAAAGGAAGAAGCAGAAGACTTTCTAAAAAAGATTAAGGTTCCAGATTACTCTGTTGTGGAACAATTGAATAAAACCCCTGCACAAATTTCAATATTGTCTCTACTCTTAGATTCAAAAGAACATCATCGTGTGTTAACTAAGATTTTGAATGAAGCACATATATCAAAGGAGATCACGGTAAATCAGTTAGATAAAATGGTCAAGCGCATCTTTTAGTCGAACACCATCACTTTCACTAATGATGAGTTTCCCACAGAGGGAGCTGGACACAACAGAGCTTTGCTTCTTAAAATGAAATGTGAAGGAGTTCATGATAGATGGGGGATCAGGGGTAGACATATGTCCTCTTTATACGCTGTAAAGCTTGAAAATTAACCCTGGCAAAATTCTCCCCAGCAATGTATTTGTTCGAAATTATGACGGCTTAAGGCGGGATATCATTGGTGAAATTAAGTTAAACATGGCAAATAGACCAGTGGACTTTATTATTGTGTTCCAAGTAATGGACATGGACACATCTTATAATTTTATATTGGGAAGGCCATGGATCCGCATAGCTCGGGCAGTCCCATCAACTCTGCATCAAGTTGTTAAGTTTGAATACGACCATAAGGAAATCATTGTGCATGGGAGGATGATTTATCTATTTACAGAGATCCATCCATTCCATACATTGAGGCAAAAGAAGGATGTTATTTCATTGTTTACAAATCTTTTGAGGCTGTATCAGTCGGTCGCTTTAAAGAAGGAGACCCCATCATACAACCACGTCTCTCTTCTTTCTCTTAAATGGCAGGAACGACAATGCTCAAATATGGTTATCAACCTGGTAAAGGTTTGGGACTATGTTCGCAAGGAATCATGGATCCCATTACTCTTTTAGGAAACCAAGGCACCTCTGGCCTCGAATACAAACAAAGTAAGAGAAATGGAGATAAGGCTAAGAACCACAAAAGGACTGATTGGGCGTTGCCACAACCGATTCCCCATATTTCTCAATCATTTATCAAGCCTCAGGGTCCAGAAATGCAAGCTTCATGTACTCATGAAGACATTGAAGAAATTATTCAAGATCTCAGTCAGATGTTTTATGAAGTAGACATATTCCAAGTTGGTGAAGGTACAATTCATGCCGATGTACAGCTCGTGGGATCATGTGTTGAGCTAAACAATTGGGAAGCCACTCCTTTCCCCATAAGGAATGAGTCTTGGTAGTTTGTTTTGCTACTCTTTTGTATTTTGTTGTTTTCAGGGTTGTGATCCGAATATTTAAAAATATTTTGTATTAGTGTCAACCCTTCTATCCTTTTTCCAATTTCATAGTAAATCTTTGTCTTTTCCCCTCCCCTTATTCTTATTCTCCATTTTTCAATTTTGTATATGTTGGCTTTGATAACATGAAATGCATGCGGAATTCACTCCCAAATCTCAAAGAGTTGTTTATTCTTGAATCATTGAGTCAAGAGGTTGAATATTATGAAAAAGAGGCTTTTAGGGAAATTAATAGGGAATTAGAACAGTTTGAGCACAAACCTAAGCCTAATCTTAATGAAACTTAAGCAGTCAATTTGGGGAGTACTTAGGAAGTCAAAGAAATAAAAATAAGTCTTCATGTCAAGCAGGAAATTAGGGATGCCATAATACAACTTTTGTTTGAATACGAAGATGTGTTTGCTTGGTCTTATGATGACATGCAAGGTTTGAGTGTTGATTTAGTGGTCCATAAGTTGCCCACTTATCCTGATTTCCCACCCGTCCAATAGAAAGAAAAGAAAATTCAAACCGGACGTGAGTGAAAAAATCAAGGAAGAAATCATGAAACAACTAAATACAAATGTGATCCAAGCCATTCGTTACACTACTTGATAGGCAAATGTTGTTCATGTGAAGAAAATGGATGTAAAGACAAGAGTTTGTGTTGACTATCGGAATTTGAACAAAGCTAGTCCAAAGGACAACTTTCCTTTGCCCAATATCCAAATTCTAGTTGATAATTGTGCCAAACATGAAAATCAATATTTTGTGGATTGCTATGCAGGGTATCATCAAATCTTGATGGACGAAGAGGACGCTGAGAAAACTACTTTCACAACTTCATGGGGGACCTATTGCTACAGGGTCATGCCATTCGGTCTTAAAAGTTTTGGGGCAACTTACATGAGGGCTATGACCGCCATACTTCATGACATGATGCACAAAGAAATTGAAGTATACGTCGATGACGTAATCATCAAGTCTAAAACACAAGCTAACCATGTGCAAGATCTGAGAAAATTCTTTGAAAGAATACGAAAATATGATTTCAAGCTTAATCCTGCAAAATGTGCATTTGGACTTCCATCTGGAAAACTTCTGGGTTTTATTGTCAATAGAAGGGGAATCGAATTTGATTCTTCCAAATTAAAATACATTTGAGATTTTCCACCCCCGAATAATAAGACTGAAGTCATGAGTCTACTTGGGAAGTTGAACTACATCAGCAAGTTTATTGCTCAACTCACAACCACTTGTGAGCCCATTTTCAGACTTTTGAAAAGGGATGTTGCTGTCAGATGGACGGAAGATTGTCAACAAGCTTTTGAAAAAATCAAGGAGTATTTTTCCAACCTTCCCGTATTGGTCCCGCCTGAACCTGATAAGCCTCTCTTTCTATATCTTTCAGTGACAGATAATTCCTTTGGGTGTATTCTCGGTCAACACGATTCCATAGGCAGAAAGGAGCAAGATATCTACTACTTGAGTAAAAAAATCACTAGTTATGAGGTCAAGTACACACTCTTGAAAAGGACATGTTTCTCCCTAACTTGGGTAACTCAAAAGTTAAGGCATTACCTTTTGTCCTACACAACTTACCTCATATCTAGGATGGATCCTTTGAAGTACATCTTACAGAAACCAATGCCAACATGCAGACTCGTAAAATGGACAATCTTTCTCACTGAAGTTGACATTATATATGCCACTCAAATTGCAATGAAAGCTCAAGCTTTGGCAGACCACTTGGCAGAAAATCCAGTCGATGGCGACTATGAACCATTGGATACATATTTTCTAGATGAAGAGATTAACTCAGTTGAAGAAGTAGATTCAGATGAAAATCAGGTCTGGCAATTATACTTTGATGGAGCAATCAACGCAAAAGGCACAGGAATTAGGGAAATTCTCATATCACCCATAGCGCAGCATTACACGACAACAGTTCGACTTCGTTTCTTCTATACAAATAACATAACAGAGTATAAATTTTGCATCATGGGAGTAAATATGGCAATATATTTGGGTGTGCAAGAATTGATTGTGTTGGGAGATTCTGATTTGCTTATTCGGCAAGCTCAAGGCGAATGGAAAATGCTATACCTCAAGCTTCTTCAATACAGACAATGTATGGAAGATCTTAGAAAATGGTTTAGGTCCATTGAGTTTAGATACATCCTTGGATTTCATAATGAATTAGCAGATGCCTTGGCTACTTAGGCCTCAATGCTTGCATATCCTGGAAACACTTACATCACTCCCTTGGAGATTTAAGTTCGTGACCAACACGGATATTGTAACACAGTAGAAGTAGAACTAGATCATGAGTCATGGTACCTAGACATCAAGCAATTTTTGAAGACAGTGAGATGTCCTGAGCACGCTAATAGAAGCCAAAAAAGAACTATTAGGCGTCTGGCTAGTGGTTTCTTTTTAAGCGGGGAAATTTTATATAAACGAACCCCGGATCTGAACTTGTTAAGATGCGTGGATGCTGAAGAAGCCAAGAAGATCATGAATGAAGTTCATGCTGGGGTATGTGGACCACACATGAATGGATATTTCCTTGCGAAAAAGATAAAGCAGGATATTACTGGCTTACCATGGAACAGGATTTCTTTCGCATTGTGAAAAAATGTCATTAGTGCCAAATTCATGGTGATCTAACTCATTCACCTCCTTCAGAGTTGCACCCCATGGTCGCTCCTTGGCCCTTTGTTTCATAGGGAATGGATGTCATCAGACCAATTCAGCCAAAAGCTTCTAATGGACATCGATACATTTTGGCCACAATTGATTATTTACCAAATGGGTGGAGGCAATCACTTTCAAAGCGGTCACTAAGAAGGCAAAAGTGGATTTTGTCCATTCAAACACCATTTGTCAATTTGGTATCCCAAGAGCTATCATAACAGATAATGCTACAAACCTTAATACCAATTTGATGAAAGAAGTCTGTGAGCAGTTCAAAATTGTGCATCACAATTCTACTCCATACCGAACAAAAGCCAACGAAGTTGTGGAGGCTGCCAACAAGAATATCAAAAAGATTCTCAAGATGATAGTTCAAGGAACCAGACAATGGCATGAGAAGCTGCCTTTTGCACTTTTGGGATATCGCACAACAATGCAATTGGTGCAACTCCTTATTTTTTGGTTTATGGGACTGAGGCTGTGATACCAGCGGAAGTCAAAATTCCATCTCTTCAAATTATTGTCGAGGCTGAAATTGAAGATACTGAATGGGTAAAAACCTGACTAGAGCAGATCACATTAATAGATGATAAATGATTGACGGCCGTCTGTTTTGGTCAGCTTTATCAGCAAAGGATGGCTCGTGCATACAACAAAAAGGTGCACCCAAGACACTTTGAAGTAGGTCAATTGGTCTTAAAGCTCATTCTCCCGCACCAAGAAGAAGCCAAGGGAAAGTTTTCCCCAAATTGGCAAGGTTCATATCTTATCAAGGAAGTGTTGTTCAAAAGAGCCTTGCACCTTACTGGTGTGGAGGGAAAAATAACAGGCATAATTTTTAATGCGGATGCAGTCAAAAGATACTACATCTGATGCGTTCTAAGATACTATGACAAGTTTATAGTTGGGTGAAGAAAGGCATCGATTCCAAAAAAAAAATCCTCTCTTTGAAAATTTGAAATATGTTTGACCTGATTCCGAAAGGATATGTAGGCAACCCTTTGGGGTTCAGTCGTACCAAAAAAATAAATCAATATTCCAGTATTTATAGAAAATTGGGGCAGGTTTTTTTAATTTCATTTTGATAGAATAGTGTCAAATTGTAATTCTATTTATGATTCTATTCTAGCGACCGGCATTTTGATCAACTCTAAGAATGGTAGATTTAATGTGTCTTGCATGGACAATTGATCATCAGAGACAACAATGTTGAGTCAAAAAGAAACTTATGAGTGAAAACCTTGTGGGCACCATAAGTAAAAATATATATATATATAAAAATGAGAGAGTCTCATTGGTGAAAATCTTTACCGGTACCATAAGACGACAAGAGAAAAGATCTTATCGGTGAAAACCCTTGAGGGCACCTTAAGATAAAAGGAGAGAACATCATGAAAATGACTAATTGGAAGAAATCTGCAAAGATCATTATTTCTCAACACCTCTGCATGAAGAATACATAAATCAGTTTAAAATTGATACTGGTTCAGATTTTGAGAACTAAAAACTCAAACGGATCAGGGGTCAAGTCTAGAGTGCATGTAATGTGGTTCACTCAAAGTCGACATATGCCTCTAGATAAGTTCAGTTTCTCATTTTTCTTCAAAAAGGAATGCCCTTCCTCAAATTAATAGTATTTCTTGATCCAATTTTTCACACTCTTAAGTCTGATATTTTTCTAGTCTTTTCGATATAATATCTTGACAAAATAAGGTAAAAGATTGCAAAGCTTACTGCGGGTTCCCAAAAGTAAAGTTGTGTATCTAAGTTGACATGTCATCGAGCAAGGAATAGAAACGCCTCAGATCTTCACTGAAAGCTCGTGAAGGAACACGATATAGTCTCTTAAGTCATGAAAAAAAAAATCAAAAGGAAAATGCATTCTTTGGGACATCAGTGGCACCATGATATTTGGTACTACCAAAAAGATCAAGTCCCCTTAATTGACAAAGAAGAAGCTTCAAAAGTTGTTCAACCAAGGATTTGGAGTAGAATTGGAGAAATTGGCCACGAGTATGGTCAAGTCATCGGAGCATCAAGGCCACAAATCAACCACCACTTTAAACTAACAATTTTCTCTTTCTTTTGCTCAACACAGGAGCAAAAGAAAATGTGGGATTACAAATCAAAAAATGAAACATCACATAAAGGAAGTTCTCCAAAGTCTTCACATGTTTATTGTTTGATCTCATGCTATTCGCATTCTTACCTCTAGATTCGAGAGATTAGGGCAATACACACCAGTCTGAATTTCGTGCAATACGCACATGTCCTTTGATCATGTGCAATACATACCATTTTGAATTCATGTACAAAACGCACAGGTCTTTCTATTCATGTGCAATACGCACCAGTCTGAATTCGTGCAATACACACCCGTCCTTTATTCATGTGAAATACGCACCAGTCTGAATTTCATTCAATATACACCTATCTAAATTTTGTGCAATACGCACTAATCTGAATTACGTGTAAATATGCACTCAGCCTTTATTCACGTGCAAAGCGCACCAGTCTTTCTTTCATGAGCAAGACGCACCAATCCAAATCCCATGCAATAAAAAATCAATATTGCATTCATGTGCAATACACACTAGTCTTTCTTTCATGTGCAATGCACACCAGTCCTTATAAACATGCAATACGCATCAATTCTCTATTCATGGGCAATATGCACCATATGTATATCATGGGCAATACGCACGTCCATTCATGGGTTATACACACCATATTTACATTTTTGGCTAATACACCTAATCGTAGGTCAACCCACAAAGACAATACTTCTTATTTGAAACTCTCAGGGCAATACGCCTCATTTCTCCTTTTCTTTCTAGGATTATACATCCTAGTTCAAGATTCTCATATCTTTCTTTTCCTAAAAACAAACACATCCTATTCTGATTCTTCATTTTGTGATTTTGAGTTTTGAGTTTCAACCGCCAACTCAAATTAAAACATGCACTTGAGAATGATCCACAAGATGCCAAGAGAGCATCAAGATCAATCTTAGAGATAACTCACAGAGCAAGTCGAAGATCAAGACAAGACCCTAAGAAAAAACATCAAGTAGGGATCTTATAACTCCTATATTGTAGAGAAGCGGAATTCTCTAGCTCTTTTCTTTATGTAACTATAGACAGTAGATGATGACAAGCAATAAAAAGCAATCTTTAGACAATAATTTTTGATAGTTTCGGCTATCAAAGTTTCTCGAACTACACTGACCTGATTTCCTTTTAATCAAGGATATGTAGGCAACCTCTGAAGAAAGGTTTATCTTTTTCAAAATGGCTTCAACGGAGTTTGAAACAATCAAAAATTAGCCACTTCATTCACTTTCTTCGCTTGAAAACTCTTCATGTTTCCAAGCAAAGAGGGGCATGCTATGAACACCTAATTTTTGACATATTTATTTTACTCCTACAATATATAGTAAGGTCTTTTCTTATATTTTTTATTTTTATTTTTATATTTTGGGTTCTTCGTCTTTGTTTGTATTGTTTTTATTAATCCGCCCAAATGACCCAATTTTGATTGAATTGGGCTTATTTAGACCAAATTCTGATAGCCCAATCAATTTTGACGCGGTCCAATAGAAATGGTCAACATTGAATCTCAACCATTCATGATATTTTGATCCAAGGGCTCCTATGGGACCCTACCAAAAAATACAAAACTCAAAATATCAAAAAAAAAATTGATTTTATTTTCTTCTCTCCTTGCTTCCACCTACCCCCGACTGGCTACCGCCACCGCCGCTACTGCTGCCAGCGGCCACCACCCCTTGGCTGAAAAAATCTCTAAAAATTTATCATTTCTTGCTTTCACCCTTCTCTACACAAATCCACAAACCATTAATCCTTATCCATTGCCAAACTCCGTAGATCTAAGAAAAACCAAACATAAATCTTCACTTTTTTCTTTAGATTTACGAAGTTTTGGTCATCCCCAAGTATACCCTTTACATAAATGTGTAGAGCTCTTCAAAGGATATCCTTTGATAAATTTTATGTCCAAAATTCATCAAAAACTTTTTCGGTGAAGTTTTCTAGCTACCCCCATTCACCCGGAAATTTATGTCAATCTTTTCCCCCTCTCATCCTCTATCCAAATCTGTCATTATCACATTTTTTTAACCATATAGGTCGTTTTGGTGTCGGATTTGTATTGTTTTGTTAGTGTTCTTTCAGTTTGATCATATTGATGTTTTTGCTTGAATTTTATTTTTTAATTTTGTTTTTATTTTTTATTTTTATTTTCTGCTTTATTTGTTGTGTTTGATCTTGAAAATAGTTTAGATGTTTGGATTTTGTGTTAGTGGGCAGATTTTCTTTTAATTTTTGGGTCTTGATCGAATAGGTCTACATTTTGGTCCTATTTTAAATTTTCAGATGGTCCATTTAGTTATTATTCAATTAATAATAAAAATAAATGGGTCATCTAAAAGGATTTTTAATTAATCTTATCTTGGAAAAAGAAAAAGAAGAAATTCTATTGGCCATCTTGGGTGTCACATTGGGAAGACAAAGAGTCCAATGCATGCATTGACTCTAAAGTTTTCAAGAAGAGTGGGTGTTAATATTCACCATCTATTTAAACCCATTATTCTTTCATTTCAAAGGGGACAACAACAACAACAAAAAAAGAGGGAAAATTAGAAGAAGAAAAATCATAAGAATAAAGAGTGGAAAGTCTTCTTCAAAAAAAGAAAAAAAAATTCATCATTGTGTGAGTTCGTGGTTCTACTAATGTGCTTCCACTATTTGTTTGTCATCACCTTTAGGTATTTCTTTTTACTTTTAACAATGTAATCTTAAATAAATGTTTCATGTTCTGTTTATATTTTGATTAAGTTATGTATATTAAGTTTGTTTTGATTTAGTTAAGTCTATTGTGAATTTTATATGATTATGGTTTATTATTATGTACATATATGTTTATTACTAATATGGAGTTTAGTTTAATTTTACCTCATCATAGGATTAATAAGTAAGTTCATGCTTTGCTAAAGAAAGAAAAATAACAATCTCAAAGTCTTCTTTTTTTATTTTTAGTTTCTGGTCATTTTAAGAAAAGAAAAAAAGAGGTTGTGTTTGCAAAAACAAAACACAAAATTGGTCATTTTTGCAAAAAAATTATAAATCTGGTCATTTTGTAAATACTTTTTAAGAAAAAGAATATATAGAAAAAAAAATTTCTCTTAAATAAATATATGAAATGAGTTATTGAAACAAAAAATGCAAAATCGGCTACTTTTGGTTAGTAATTTAACTATTAGATAAAATTGGCTATAATTGCAATTTTCTTTCAAAAGAGAACAATGTGTTCATCTTGTGCAAAACTGAAAATTTCAATAAAATGGTCATTTCTGAAATTGTATCATTATGAAAAAAAAAATTAGTATATCACTACTTGTTTTAAAAGGAGCTTAGTCATTATTCTATTTTAAAAAGAAATATTCTTTTTTTTCTTTTGTTGTTATTGTCAAGTAGTGATACTTAATATATATATTTGTTTCTTTTTTTTAGAAAAAAAAAAAGAAGGATCATTTTCTTGTCTATATGTTGCAACAAGTTCATTTATTCATTAACTTTTTTATTATTATTAAATAAAATTTGAGTCATTAATTATCAGTCTTTTTTTAAAAATAAAATAAAAATTTAAATACCACCATGTGTTCGGTTATGATTCTTGGTGTGTATTTTTTCTAAAAAAGAGGTCTTTTGTGCGGTTACGCTCCTAGCCCAATCATTTTTTTAAAACAAAATTAGTAACTAACACGAATTTACTTTTTTATCCAAAAAGTAATTTTTTAGCCAAACATGAGTTAATAAAGCGACCGTGCTAGAACCATGGGACTCGGGGGTGCCTCATACCTTCACTCAGTCAATAGAATTCCTTAGCCTATCTTAGTTTCGGAGACTAAAAAATAAAGAGTTATTTTCTTTTAAATTAGGAATTACCAGGTGACTTGGAACACCTAAAAAACTCAATTACAAGTGGCGACTCAAATTTTTGACTTAGATTAATTTTTGATCCACCTTAGCTGATACATTAAAAACGTTCCCTCATGTGAAGAGGTTCATTAATTTACTTACATATACATAAATTACTTAAAAAATTTAAAATTTTACATGGTTGAAATCAGCAAGGAGAAAGAACACAATTTCTGTGAGCAGTAATATCATATCTTCATTTTCTAAAAAAAAATAAAAAATTGCACATTAGTTTACTTCTCTCCTAATATGAGTAATGGTAGCCTTATTGATCTTTAGTAGATATTTATAATCTTTAATAAAAGCCTTAAAAGGATTAGATTGTATGTCCTCTTAGTTAAGCTTGATGGCAAGTAGGCAATCTGCCTCCACTTTCAGATCTTTACATTTCATTTCCCTTGCTAGTTTCAAGCCTTATTTGATACTCGATAGCTCTATCATGAGATTTGAAGTAGGATTCATCTTGATTAAATATCCCGAGAACCACTTGCCTTGGTCATCTATAGTTAAACCTCCTAAACCAATATCCTAAATATGAGTCTTAACATTGCCATATGTATTCAATTTATTCTTTCATGCACAAGGAGAACACCTAGTTGTTAGTTTGAATTATTTGAAATAAGAGATTTTCCTAGGAAATAAATTATCAAGTTCGTTAGATTATCTCTAACGTGTTAAGATATAAGATCTAAAAGTAAGCATTTTCGTTCTTTCCGTATATGTCAAATAGAAAATAGAAATGTTAGAAATTATAACATTAGCACTATAAGATACTTGTTAGGTGTTGTTTACAATATCATCGAGTCATTCAAGCATTGGCTAAGTATTCATGATAATATCACTTTTAATCTACGAGATGAATTAAATCCAAATGTGTTTAGATTTTGGACAGTCGGTGATAATATGTAGGAGTCCTTCACACTAAATTCAGATCTTTCATACTTATGTGACTCAATTATTTCCATGTAAATTGGAGCTTGTTTGATATGAGTCTATTATGTCTGACGACAAGCATACAAAATATTTAAACTTTCCAGGAATGTGGAGCTTCCATATATTAGTCAATATTTTGCCATGTGGGCTAGCTAGGGGCTAGATACAGCTGCAGGTGAGGGTACCGACAAGGTACCACAGGTGGAGGTAGCCCATTGTGAGACCCAGGGGAAGACATCTTCTCGGGCCCCTATAACTTCTCCACCACTTCAGGAGCCTCCGAGGAATACAGGACTCCCAGCTCATTCAGTGGTACCACCTCTAGTTCCTCATATTCCATCTGATCAGGATTTTAAGAGTGCAGTATGTATGTTAGCACAGTTAGTAGTTGTAGAGCGCCAGTCAGTTGCGCCAGATGTTGCCGGATCTTCTGAAGGGCCTGGAAGTTTGAGAGTTCATGAATTTCTTGCCTTGAATCCTCCATAGTTTACAGGGACAGATCGCAGAGAGGAGCCTTAGCACTTTGTTTATCAGCTTCATAGGATCTTCAGAGTCATGCATGCCTCAGCATCTTAGTCAGCTGACTAAGCAGCATTTCGATTGAGTGATGTTGTAGTATTGTGGTACGAAAGTTAGGAGAGATCTAGGGGAAAAGATGCATCTCTACCCACTTGGGATAACTTTACAGACGCTTTCATATATCACTATTTGCCTCGAGAGATTAGGGATGCCCGGGTGGACCAGTTTCTGAACCTTCGACAGGGCAGCATGAGTGTCCGAGAGTACGGGCTGAAATTTGATTCATTGGCTGTATATGCACCAGCATTTGTTGATACGATGCACAACAGGGTGCATAGATTTGTGGGAGGGCTTGACTTAGACTATATCGACGCTTGTTCTACCGTTGCACTAAATGATAATATGAATATCTTGAAAATTTAGGCCTTTGCACAGGGCATGGAGGATCGCCGACATCTACAGTATATGAGTGAGAGGGTCGATAGAGACAGACAGAAGAGGGCTAGGCCCGCAGGTTCAAAAGGAGATTTTTAGGGTGGTCCCAGACCACGATATTCTAGTGGGCCACCTAGACCTCCACCATAGTAGTTCTATGGTAGTATATTTGATCATCGAGGAAAGTCAGGCCCACGTGAGGGTTCACAAGCATCAGGCTCTCAACAGCAGAGGGTTTCATGCCAAGCTAGGACAGCCTCGACGCGATGTTCTCCTTGTAGTAATGTCACGACCCGGGAGCACCCCCTAGTCGTAACCGGCGTACTCGATCTCGAAGAGGTCTAATACAAGCCTCTTAGCATTCATTCATCGCATAGACACTAAAACCATAAGGAATTTAAAACTTTCTTTACCAAGAAAACATTGCATAAAAAAATAGCAAGCGGAAGACTTTCTAGACTTTATACATGATGTCTCAAAACCATCTAATACTTTAGAGTACAAAATTCGGAACTAATCCTGTACACAACTTAAACAATACTAAAAGACATAAAAGAACATATTGGGTATTGTCCTCGAATCTATGAGGACTCACCAAGTCTTCATCTTCAACACTTAGAAACCTATCAAATAGCCATGACATGTCATCAACTCCAAATCCCTACACTTTAGTCCAAAAAGGGAAAGAAAGGGGTTAGCACAATTAAGTACTAAGTATGGAGACCATGCAAAAACATGTCAAAAAGGACATTTTCAAGGAAGTAATGCTTTCATATCATTTGATAA